>UELV01180654.1:18355-35564 GCA_900490015.1 Megastigmus stigmatizans
GAGAGAGAGAGAGAGAGAGAGAGAGAGAGAGAGAGAGAGAGAGAGAGAGAGAGAGAGAGAGAGAGCAAGGAGCTCAGTTTGCTTGAGGAACAGCGCGCGCCTGGAGTGTGGTAATGAGACCCCCGAGGTGATTTTTAAATCGAGGATTCCTCGCTTGAGCTATTGAAAGGAATTTCGCGTCGAGCTGGTCAGCTTCTCGAGACGGGACGAGAGGTTTTTTCTTGTTTTTTTTTTCTTTTCTAAGCGAAATTACTTTTCAGGAACGTGTTTATCGAATTGCCGTCTGACTGCTTTTCGACCAAGGCTATATTTTACTTTCTTGGAATCAGACTTAATTCTTACATAAGTCGGTATTAAAACTCGTAATCTGGCCATTCAAAACCAGGTTAAACGTGTCCCATTTTCCCACAAAGAATCCCACAAAGAAGAATTGTTTCACTTCGAGGGAAAGAATCTTATTTACATCATCTTTTAGAAATTGCAAAGATTAATATATATACGCCGATAGGTATAAAGTTTCCTCGGCGCTCGCAATAAAATATGACAGTTTGGAAAGTTAATATCTTGATACACTTTGGGGACAAAAAAAAAGCAAATTCTTGAGCTCCTAGAATCGAATTTCTCTTAATATGTCACATGCCCTTACGTCACGAGCTGCTGCGGAAAACTTTTGATCGCTAATATAATAACCCAGCTTTAAGAGCAAGGTATTATACTGATTTATTTCAGTCTCATCGAAAGATTAGCCTCGTACACCTGGAAATTAAATGGTAAAGCAGACTCGGTTTTTTCATTTGTGAGGGACTCTTGTTTTGCCGGCTAATGGATCAGGATTATTATGGATTAATTCCGCACCGAGAGCTTAATTATAATGAGCAGTTTAAAAACATTTTCCTAGGAAAAACGGATTTTAAGATTCTTACTTTTTTCCATAAACAGACGCTAATTAAATTCCAAATGAAGCCATTAGTGTTAATGTGAAACTCGACTGTCTCGAGAATGCGACTTTCCATTGAATTATTCTCGAAACTAGTTGATAATTATGTGCGAGAAAGCGAATTTTCTTCTTGAAATTGTTAGAAGTATACGCAATTAAATAAAAATAAATGTGCGAAACAGGAAATTTAAAGTTTTTACTACAGAATCGGAAATAATATTCTACATTCGGCACTGTCGGAATGAGTGATTATCACCTTGAGAAACTTTCGAGGAGGCCCTTTGAATGTACTAAAATAGGTTCGATGGTACTTAAAGTCCAAAGTTAAAGTCAATTTCCAAAATTGCTTTTAATTAAATTGAGAGTTATTCCGTGTTAGACTGCCCGGTCATAACTCACATATCTCATATATATCGAGTTTTTGACTCCTAAAAAGCACTTTAAAGTTGATAAAAAATTTACGTTCATTAGATACGTGCATAATGGAGATATTTCGAAAAGCGTAAATGTCTTAAATGATGTTAATTGCACGTATCACTTAAATTATAATGTATTTTAAATGTACAATTAACATATCGGGATGAGAGTATACGCGTGCTTTAATTATTCGAGTTTGAATAATTTCAAGCTGTCAAAGTGTACGCCTAATTTAATGCTGAAAAAGTATAAATTAATTGCGCACGGATCCACGCGCAAACAACGACTATACGCGAGACTTTATGTGATAATTTTTAATAGCGCGCGACTTTTTCACTGATGAGCGTGTAAATCAATGCTTTCTTTATGCTCTACAATGTTGATGGCAGAATTGCGATCGTGGAGATGCGCGTATGGCGATTTTCATTTTTTAAATTTTTTTTATTGAATACACAAAGCAACGAAAACGCGATATCTTGAAAATCCAAAAAACTCCCGAAATTTGAAAAAAGTCTCAACAACTGGCGATTTTAGCAGATTGGAAAAGTTTATTGATTTTATAGAATTGTTCCAAAAGGACTTGGAATACCATTTTTCTGTGGATACTATAAGTCATTTATTCTGTGCAAAATTTATTTTATCCGCGTCAATGAACTTATTCGTTACGTGCAAACCAATCGATTGGTGGGATTCTTAGAACTAACTTTTCATTTATTTGATCCGGAGAAAACATACAGAAAAATACGGTAAAAAAACATTGTAGTAGAGATTCCAAAAATTTAATACCTATATACAGTTTGCACAAATACATGGAAACAGTAGAATTGAACAATAGTGTAATATTTTTATAAAAATAAAAGAATTACAAGATTTTCTGCTAATTATTAATTATTTCCAGAAGAAGAACAATTGCATACGCTTAAGAATTCAATAGCAAGAAACGAAATGGAATATCCACCTACCCGAAGCACAATTATCAATTATTACCCAGCTTCCAAAGCCCTCCAGTGCAGCCCAAGTAAAATTCCACGAGACAAATTGGTAACAGTTGCCATCTTAAGCGCAATTTATTTCACCAGCCGGGCGCGCGGGAGCGTGACGCTGTTCTCCTCCGTTGCGGTTCTTCTCACCCCCTGCTCTCTCGCCCATATATATACGCGCAGGGTTTTTTCCCTCGCAGATAGTCGACAGAGAGAGAGAGAGAAAGAGATAGAGAGAGGAGAGAGCAAGAGCATAACGAGGCTCCAAAGCTACGTTTGCCATGCAAAAAAGGACGCGCCTCGAGTCAAAGAAGCCTTTCATCGCGCTCTGTGTACGTGCTGTACTGCCGTGCTGGTGCACTATAGCGCGTTAGATACAGAAGCGCGTGCATAAACATGGGGCCGAGGAGAGCGACACTTGCCTCTCTCTCTTGCGCGTGCGAGACTATAAATTGCCAAGCCTACCCCGAGTTTTCGGGCCTCGGAAACCCTAGTGGCGGTTAACGCCGCGGCTCCGCCAAAGTGTTTCTTTGTTTATTTAACGACGAGGAGGGAGGGAGGCAGGAAGAGAGGTTATGCATATAGTCTGCGGGTACCTGCACACGTTGCTGCGAGCGGCAAATAGGGACGCGGGGTTTGTCTAGGGAGTGCTTTGTCATCGATGTCGTTTGTTCGCGGTGATTCATGGAGAACGTATAGTAATTGCGAATTGGTTACGTCGAATTGAGATTTTTTTTTAGATTTGTTTGTTTTTTTAGAGAGGCGAACCGTCGCGAAATCAAAACTAACACTATTACGGTGTATATTGCTAAAAAAATAGGGTACCATCACCCACTTTTTTAATTTATGCGCATCTCTTCGTGCAAAAGAGAGCCGTAATTCATTTTCAATTTCCTCTATTATTATAGCATTTACAGTTTTCAGCACGGCGAACAAGTTCCGAACGGTATACTTTCCCTGGCAACCCTTATATCAATGCAATATTCCCAACCCAACCAAATTCCCCACTCCACACCGAACGCGCGTACTCTAATTACCATCGAATCAACATCTACTTCCCGGCCCGTAACACACATTTTCCCCATGATTTATCCGCTCGTGTATATACGTCCCTCGGATTCGCGTTCCTCGCAAAAACATGTTTGTCGTCGCCTCCTCGCTCCACCCACCTCCACTCCCCAACTGCACACACGTGCACGCACATGTTTAACGAACGTAAATGCTTAGGTACTACGTGCCGAGGCATCAGCTACGCGGCCGTGCACTGATACATTTTGTTATTCATCCGCGTGTCTAGTGCATAAGTGAGAGCAAAGGAGAGATGAGAGAAAGAGAGAGAGAGAGAGAGAGGGAGAGAGATAGCGAGCGTTAATAACGAACACGCGATGTGCAACGGACGAGCGACGTACGTGACGGGTCTCTCGTGTCTGGCTATATGAGAAACCTCGTGCTTCGTGCAAAAGGGGTGTGAGCGAGAGAGAGAGAGAGAGAGAGTAAAGATGGTAGCTGGGCGCATAGGCGAGGGAAAGGGAGAGAGAGAGCGAGAGAGAGAGAGGAGGCTGTATTTTGTCTAATGAGCCGCGAACTGCGGAAGAATGTCACCGTTGTCGTGGCGGCGGGCGGATAGGAGTAGCACGACAGAGTCGCTTCTATGTCCCGGCGCATAGCTTGTTACCGTCGCTTGGCTAGCGCAAAAAATAGACGAGCTACTGAGCCGCGCTCCGCGCACCAGCGGAGCAAAGTGCTTCTTCTTCTGCAGCTTGGAGAGGAAGCGAGACGAGCTCGACCTACCGTTCCTGCTGCGTGTTTTTCACGCGTATAACTTGCCTTCTCTCTCTCTCTCTCTCTCTCTCTCTCTCTCTTTTGCCGTGCGACATCTCGAGGCTTGTGTTGCTATGCCACTAATTTTGCTTGCCGCTTGACGGTGACGCAGCGGTGTATCGGCCTTTATCTTCATTTGTGCCTTTAAACGCATTATATACTTAAAACAGTTAGTTGAAAAAAGAATCGAATTTTAAAACAATACCTTTTGATAAGCAAGTTGTCTGCAGAGACTCCGAATAAAAAAATCCTTTCTATTTTTTACATGCGGCATCAATACAAAAAATATGAATAGAAATATTGCTAGTATTTTTTCGTACTCGTTGAATTGCTTTTCATCCATTAATTTCTGGCCTAGTTTCAAATTTTGCTATTCTACACTTATTATTACTCATTATAGCTAATGAATTTCTACGTCCAACATATCCATTCAATTTTGCCATTGCTCCACATTTGCAAAGTTTCCATTAACCCGAGTAAAACGGGCTTTACTAGCCTTTTAATAGATTGTTTAAACAACGTCGTAAATGGCCGTTATTAATTTCTAATGCACTTGAAAGAGGCTCACAGTATTTTACGGCTTATATTATTAATTTACACGAGCCATCTGAAAAGCTTGAACGAGCTAATCCGGCTTTTTATGCCTCGAGATTCAGGGATGGCGATTTTTTTCCATCCTCCTGTGCTCGTATCCCCCTTACGCTCATTTAACCCCGTCTATAATCTGGAATTTCCGTGTCTACATGATCCGCGAGTCATTACGGTTAAGGACCCATAAATTGCATTTAAAATTTTCTCTTCCCATCCATTTCTTGTGCACGGAAAAATTATAATTTTTTTATAACACAACAATACTCGAATCGAGTATAATTCGATACAAACAAGAAAAAATACCTTCTGGCAATTCAAATTAAAAGAAATTTGCTTATAAATTATTCTATAATAATTTTTTATTAATCATATACTAAAATCATCTCTTTTACCTAGTATATATTTTTAAATGTATATATTTTTGCGTATATTTTGTACAAATTTGTAATATTTGTTTATCAATATTGTAAGACTATTTTAAATTATCAAAAATTCATATTTGTTTCGAATATGAAAAAGCCGTACTGGAACGAGTATAAGAGTATTATAGAAAACATGAAAAGATAGCTTTTTATTTACTATCTTTTATAATAGCGAACATAACAAAAGCTTATAAATGAAGTTTACAAAGAAAAGTCGGGCGGTATTAACATTTATCTTAGCTGTCAATCAGCTCCGACAAGAGAGAGGGAGAGTGACGTTTTCTTTCATTATCGTTAGAAAATAATGTAAATATTGATCACATCTATGGCGAGTATTAGTGATTGACGTGCACAGAAAACCATAACGTAATAGCGCTATTTAAGAAAGCAACTACATTAGGTATAAAAATTCTATACTTTTGAAAAATATGACTTTTTCGTAGCTAATGACATCTTCGGTTAATCTTTGGTACGAGGATTAATAATTTTTCGCGAAGCCCGCGCATATCCGTACGAAATTTCTAAATTTCAAAGCCAGTATTTTACGACCTACTCTTTTTTAGCATAAAAGCTGCTTCAAATTGACATTCGAAAATTGTATGAATATAAACGCAAAAACCAATAGTGCAGTCGGCGCGAGTTCAAAGCGAGATTCTGTCTCTCTCTTTCCCTCTTTCCCTCCGCACCTTCGGGCATGAATAAATAAACAAGTAAAAACTTGCCTCGGCGATCGGCTCTCACGCGAAAGCTGAAAAACAACGACTTTCTCTCATTCTTCATTGTTAAGCCTTTCCTGGCCGCCGCTGCTGCAGGAATTAAAAAAAATATATACCCAAAAAAGGGATTGCTCTCGCTCGCTCTCGCGTGTAGTTCCCGAAAGGATATATATATACGTATGTATATACGTATACGCGCGTGTATATTCGCTTTCTTCGATAAATACAGGGAAAAATTTACCTGACTTTTGCACGCGCGAGAGATTTTTTTAACAGCTGGATAATTTTTTTTTCCTCAAATTAATGTATGAAAAATGGGGTGTATATATAGGCAGGGTGGTGGAAAAAAAGAATTAAATAACCTCGACTGTTTCGCGGAAACTCGCTGCGCGGCTTCATAAATGTTTCCTTACGCGCGAGGCCTCATAAATGCACGCGCTTTCGCTTCGTACCCGATTAATGTTCCATTACGCGCTCGCGAAGCTTCCTTTAGACTTTTAGTTGTATTTTTTACACTCGCCCCTTTCATAACTGTTATTATAGTCAACACTGCAGGAGCATTTCTTTTTTGCCAGAGAAACGGGATGGATCAAATATGGATACGTTTAGATTCTAAACAAATAGAGCGAGAAAAATAAATTATTTTGTTTGTACACTTTTTAACGTTACCGTGCTTGAAATATACATACCTACATAGAGTTCCGAAAAAGATTAATGTGCTAATTAGAATTCAGAGAAAAAAAAATTCATTTCAAAATCGATAATATTATATCAAAGAATTCGCAAAGCAATTCATTTCCAGCATAGAAGCATAATTAATTTCGGATAAAACGCGGAAAACAAAAATTCGTCAACGTCAAGCTAAGCGCGTGCCAAGACGTCCGTAGCCCCTGCATGGAAGAGTTCATAAATTCTGTCTCCCAAAGTCCTAAAAGCACTCCCTCCCGCTCTTCATTCTTAAGCCCTCCTACCCAGAATTAATAAAAAAAGAGGCATGAACCCTAAGATAAAGCGCAAAACCCCCCCAAAAAAAGAGAGAAAAAGTGCGCCGCAAAAAAGAAGTATAGAAGAAGAAGAGAGTATGCACACATACACAGAAGAAGAAGTAGAAGTAGTAGAAGAAGAAGAAGAAGAGGTCGAGGGTTCGCTCGGGTATTATACAGGGTCGAGTGCGGAAACCTCGTCACAGAGGCTGCTCGAGTACATACATAGAGAGAGAGAGAGAGAGAGAGAGTCGGGGGTGGTGTCCGGTGGGTGGCAGGGCGTTCGTCGTCGTCCTCGTCTCTCCTCGTAAATCCGTCCTCCCTATAAGTCATACCTATACGACGCCGCGTATATACGTATACATACTAACGATGGCGTAGGCACACGCGTGTCCGAGTTCATTAATCGTCCTATCGCGCTATGCTGCGAACCGATTGCGCTGGCGCGCGTGTGCGTGTGTGCAGCTTCGTGTCCCCTCTCCTCGGGGCGCGGGTTGGCCGTCGCTTCATTAATCGGCGGCGTCGGTAGAGCGGCCCATCTCCCGATCTATCTCGTCCGTCTCTCTTTACTGGCAGCTACGCGCGCAACTGCACCGGTGGACCGGCCAGGGCTCAGCTGCAGCGTGATTATTGGCCAAGCCGAGGCGTAACGAGCATCACGACCGACCGACCGAGAGATGCGTAGGGTTGCGCAAACGCTTATTGCGCGCAATTACGCAAAGTTATGCTGATGCTATGTCAGCCCTGATGAGCGCGAGTTACCGTCCCGTCCTTCCTGTTCGTCCCTGTGTGTGTGGTTGCGCGTGGGTGTGTGGCCTCGGTTGGACGCGACTGCGGCGAGTCTGTGTATCGGTCGTGCGCACGGGAAGGTTGGACCGGCGTGGCCGTGTGTAACCTCTTGGCCGCGGTCGTGGCTTTTTCGTAGAAAGGTACATTCTTCTCTTTCGCTGAGTGCGCCCGAGGAGGAGGAGGAGGAGGAGGAAAAAGTAGTGCGCTACGTCTACACGAGATGGTCTGCGAAGCTTTTTGGAAAATTCGAGAAAGTTACGCCGAAGCTCATTCGTCCCTCTGCTGGAGCAGCTGCGGAATTTGATAGAGGCACTCGGTTGCGTATAGTAGTTTCTCTCTGTGCGCGGGAGAGAGCTTTAGCGAAAGTCTGCGGCAACGAGAGTCGCATTTTTTTACGAGGGGACGGCGAACAGGGCCGGAATTCGGTATATTGCTTACGCGAGGATTACAAAGCCGATTTGCATTATTAAGCCCTGAGAGATGTGCTTGCTATATCGCGGATATTTTTGACGTACTACGGATTCTCTCGCGAGAGAGAAAGAGAGAAAGAAGAGAGGCGAGATATTCACTGGACACGAATCTTGTATTATATTCTCGAGGTCTATATTTTTTATATGTATAAAGTGTGATAAGGTTTTCTCGGAGGATATATCCTGTTGAGATCTTTTGGTACTCTTCGAAGGGTCATGCGGTGGCTTAATAAAAGATTAGTGTTACGTATATGGCAAATGCGTAATGTCGGTTACGCTGCCCATTAGAGCGTTAAGTATTTAATATCAAGGAGTATGTTGAAAGCTCTCGGAGATTTCAGCGTAGCGGAAGGTAATCGCTTTAACCAGCATAATCTTGACGGCACGCTCTCTCCTGTGTGTAACGCGGTAAAATGTAAAAGACGGGAAAGGAAAGTGTGGTTTTCTCGAAAAATCAAAATCTAACTGCGCCACTTGTAATCTTTTAATGGTTTAGCGCGGATGTGCACGATGGGATTTCGATTTATACTTTGAGAAAGTTCGATTGAGCTTTCGCCGGAAAATTAAAGCTTCAATTAACGTGCCCGACTATTACGGATAACACTCTACTTAAAATGGTTCCTCGGCAATTTTCCGCAACTTATTTTTCGCACAGTTCCAAAGTGCTACACCGTTTCTTATAAATGCTACCTCGAGTTACTCAAAGCTCTCTATAAAGTGCTTACTCTGATCTCTACAAAGTCCTCAAAATGAAAGGTCTCTTTGTGATATATTTTAAAAATGTTAACTCCATTTCAGTTAAATTTGTAGCCTCCGAAGTAGGTCTTCGTATACAGTTAACTGCAACTAGAGCTGCGAGTAAAACTTTATTCATTACTCTCTCAGACGTAAGACGTTTGTGCAAAGTAACCAATAAATGGTACTTGGATAATAAAAGTAACAATTCTGTCAATTTCACAGAAAAATGGTCGGTTCTCCGTTAAAAGCTATAGTAATTACTTATAATATAATATTGCGAGTTGTCGAATACAGGCCCACGAGAGATTGGGATCGATCTCTTTGTCGACGCTGACAGGGTATAGGAGGACGCGGCGGCCATAAAACGTCGTCGGGTATGTAAGTAGAAGCTGTCTTGGAAAATCAATTTCTGAGTATATCGGCGCTGACCTCGGACGCCCAACAATATGGACCCGAGAGAGCCGCGCGTCTCTACAAGTATTATATATCGGATTGCAACATCGGAAAGTGTCTAGAAGACGCCCGGCTCTCGAATATGCGCGCGAGGACACAATGAGAGCGGTATACATATCGTCCCGGCGCGATCTAAAAGACACGCGAAAAAAAGAAGAGGCCCAGACACATCTTCCCGCGGCGATAAGATAATTTTGACGCATTGAAACGCGAGACTTGTTTTTCTTTTATCTTTCTTTTTACGATCGTTATGTTTACTTGGCTGCGGATTCGAGTGTGGTTGGATAGACGAAGCGAGAATTTATGGATTTGGCTAATTTTGGGCGATGTTTGCATCAGCGAAATTATTTGCTGCTCTCTACTGTACAGACACACTTTGCTCGAGCTGCTATTTACTCTTGAGAAATGTTGCGTGAGTGTATAGCTGTACTTTAGCGAAATTTTCGGCTTGAGTGAGTGAGCTTTTTTTGCTATTTTGAGAAAACGCTGAGCAAAGTATTTTTCATTGAGGTTTTTCTGCCCTTCGAATTTATTGGACAGTAAATAGTTTTGGGTAACGTACTTTATGAGGAATAATACGAAAATGCATATTAGGTAGGTTTTATAACAATGGCAGGAGATTATATTACATTATAATATACATTATACATAATTTGCCAAATCGAAATGATTTCAATAATTTATGCTTAGTTCGTATTTGCAATTCATACAGTCGAAGAATTTAATTATGATACAGCTGAATATTTAGCACCGCATATAACCGCGCATCGGGGAAAAAAGAAACTTATATATAATTTAATTCATCCAACTCATTTTTTGCTTAATGCATGAATTAATGGATACGATTATGTTATATACACGTGAAATTCGGCAATGATTCATAATATAATGAGTCTTTCCTCGTAAATGTTTAATAGGAGAGTTCCTTTCAGAAATTCCATTCTCCGCATACGTAAATTGCAAACACAGTAGATTTATTTTCACTATCTAGTAAAGGTATAGAGCAAATTCGACTGCACGTTGATTTTCTGCGCTCGATCCTGCATTGACACTCTCTCTGTCTTTTGTTACTCCGTCTTTGCAGCTCCGGCTAAACACCGGGAATAAAGACTCCGCTTTGAGGGCGAGACACTCGGAGTCACGTGAAAGGCGCGAGGGTGGTACAGGGAAAAAAATAAGAAAATTAACGTGTGATAATGTGAATTCCGATAAGAAACGATGAGGTGTGCGACGTGAAGTGGGTGGGAGAGGCTCACTTTTCAAGTCTAGCGGGGAATGAGCGAATCATTAGCGGGCAGGTCATTAGTTTCTCTCCCCCCCCCCTCTCTCTCTCTCTCTCTCTGTCTACTTCGTTCGCCGCTTCTTTCATTTCGTTCGCTCGCGCTCTGCCACTGCATATATATACTTCAATACTCTTATTTTTCGCTCCCTCTACTTGGCCTTATTATGCTTTTTTGCTCTGCGTCGTTTAGCGTCGACTCTATTTCTCTTGATAAACATGTTTTACAACTTCATTAGCCTGATGCTCTTTTACACTGGCTCTTATTTGCTTATTAATTCAGAATTTATTTGTTGCTGGAAGTCTTTTGTTCGTGTAATTTGTAATTTAAGGCGATGAAGTTGCAACGTCAAATCGCAAGCTTATAGCGAAATAGGTTAAGTTTTAATAATTTGATAGTCAAGATCGAACTTTATGTTTTACGCTTTATTAAAAGTTATTTGAATAAGTAATTTGATAAATTGAATAAATTTTATATTGATTTAAAAATATTTCTCGCAAGCTCTAAATAATTCGATAAAATTTTCAGATATTTTCATATTGCGAATTTTTCTCTGAAATTTGAAAAGTGTATAACAGAATTTTTATTTTTATAATATGTACGAAAAAATGGTAATTTTTATGAGGTGCCAGTAAAAATTTTTGTCGAAATAAAAATGTTTCGAAAGCGAAAATCCACACGTCGCAAAGCCAAATCGCGCTTTAATCCTTGAATCTCAAAAGGGTGCAATATTTTATTCCCCTATCTTAGTCGGTTGTTCCACGAAAAATTAATGCTCATTATAAATAAGAAACTCTTCTTTTTCAAATTCTATTTTTACCCCGCGTACAGCACCATTAAACAGTGTGATAAAAGGAAAACTCTGGGTAGAATAAAAAAAAAAAAAAACTAAAAATATAAAGAAGCAGGCGGGTAGTGGAGGTCATTAGTTCTTTCTATCTCACTTTTGTTCCGTATTTAAATATTCCTTTTTTCGCGGGGCAAAAATGTTTTCTCCCCCTCTTTTTTTTCAAAGCTCCTTCCCGTCTCCTCATTCTCTTTCTCTTCCTTTATTTATTCGTCCTGCACTATTTCTCACTCCCTTTATTACGCAGTTTGTTAAAGTCCGCGAGCGGGTTTCTTCGTTTTTCTCCGCGTGTATATATACGCGGCCTGGGCATTTTTAGATATTAAAATGTGCAGATGAAAATTATCGCGGAACATTATGTTGGTATTAAATATTACGGACTCGGGGGGTGGAGGATGTGCATGTGTGCAGTGCATTATTGGGCGCGAGCTCGTATTCGCAAAAGAATAGCGTTGTCGGAAATTTCAATTGTAATTCGGAGAATAACTGCTTCGGACATTCAATGGGGCATTGATTTTAAATTAAAGGGCCTTTAGCTGAATTATTACTTAATCGGCGATAAATAAATTTCATCCCGCGGCACATTTATTTCTAGAGATATTTTATGTCCGAGAGGCATGAAATTAATGCGCAAAATCGAAACAATAGTTTTAGGTGTTGTCGATAAAATTTCAGTTAATTTCCCTGTAATTTCGATGATTTATGGACTGAACTTTATTAATCGAAAAAATATTATAATGTCCTATAAAATTAAAATTCAGTCGTATGAAAAATTAACATAAACAATTTTCCTGATCTCAGACAATTCAAGTATAGCGAAAGAAAAAAAAAAGAAAAACTCGAGCGCCTACGATCGGCAGCTATAGAAAATCGTTGCAAGAGGTAAATAACCTTGGAATGTAACAAGCGTCAGTCTAGAAGATATCGAAGAAGCCAAAAAAGCGAGAAGTTCATTAGCCCTATCTCGTCGTCGTCGTCGTCTCCCCAGCTGCGCGCCTCGCCGCTCCACATTTTAACATTTTCGTTTTTGCCCCCGACATTTCCGTTTCCTCCCTCCTTTAGCACTCTCCGGCTCTCTGCAGTCTCTTCTCTCACTCTCTCAACATTCGAGTATTCGGTTCTTTATGAGCAGTAGCAGCAGCAGCAGCAGCAGCAGCAACGGCAGCGGCGCTCGCAGTCACCTCATTTTCGCTTTTTCGGCCCTCTGTGTTTCTTGCCCGGGAAATGAAGTCGCCCTCGCTCTCGTCTATGTGTATATATGTGAGTTCTCCAACGGATAGAGAGAGCCCAGAATGTCTTCCGCACTCGTACACTCGCAGAGACTGTATAGTGAGAGAGAAAGAGAGAGGGGGGGTGGGGGAGGAAAGGGTAGAGGATGGCATTGTGAGATTTCGAATTTGTAGGTTATTTTTAGTCTTGCCGTTGAAGCTCCACCGACTTCTTATAGAGATGCACTTTCCTTCGGAAATTGGTGGAAATTTCGAGCTTTTGATTTTTATTAGGGTTCTGGCAGAGTGGCATTTTCACTTTCGTCGGCGGGTGAAAGTTTTCCCTCGTGCTCACTGCTGCTGCTATAGATTTTGTCCGAAAGAGCGAGGAATACTTTTTCCTTTGACGTACGAATTTCACGAAATAAGTACAATTTTATAGATTTTTAAATAACCTTTTTAGTTACTAAGCCTTTATTATCCTTTTATTCTTTTGAGCTTAAAAATATTTTCTAATAACGCATTTATACTTATGGTTTTATACTCTCAAAATAGCTTACATTCTCTCAATTCTTACTCTCTCGCCGTTTGTTCAACTAATAATAAGTATATATTCAAAGACAATGTTTTTCCAGGAAGGCATCACCTGTTCGTCGAACTTGCACGAATAGTTTCGTCAAAAGCGAACGAGGGTCAGAGCACGAGTCTCTTGTATAGTCTCGACTTTTAACGCGTTGATCGTACCATAAAAGCGCACCAACGACGCTCTACTCTCCGCGCAAGGAGAAATTCTCGTCTGCAGGTATTTCGAAAAGTCGCTTAACGAGAGCAAGAGAGAAAGGGGGAGAGGAGTAATGTTCGAGTGCACAATTACGTTACGTCAAAGCGACACTTGCGTTCATTTTGCATGTGCGTTATATAGGACGACGCGGTGCAATTTGTGCGAGGACAAAGGAAGAGTGCGAGTATAGACTGGAGATGCTGATGTTCGCTACGAGGTTGCACGGTTTTCGTATATTTTCGTTACGTACATTTTGCTTTCTTTCTTTTTTTTTTTTTTTTTTTTTGATAAAGAGTTTGCAACGTTTGGTGTCGTTCGCTGCCTGAGAAAGTGTAACGAGGACGGTGTTGTTTCGTTACAGCGATGAATTCATCCATGCAGAATGAATGCGTGTAGTGCAAGGGTAAATTAAAGTTGCAATGCATATAAACTAGCTGCTTACTAATTTCAGTAGTTTGCGCAGCTTTAAAGTCAGTTTAAAAATCAGATTGAATTTAGTTTATATCGAGGCAGAACGAATTCGCGGAAGCAAATTGTTTGTTCGAACACGTGAATATTCCCAAGAAAATTTCACTACAGTCAAAAAATGTTAATTTCAAAATTGAAATTCCGCACCGCCAGCGAGAAAATAAACCGAACACCGAGAGAGTGAAATATAAAAAATTTTCATTTTGAATTCACACTTTTTCCTAAAACCTATATGTATATTATATATATATATATATTTTTATTCGCTGCAAATTATGGAAAAGGATAACGATAAACTTTTTGCGTAGTAAAAGTCAAGTGGAAAGGTGAAGAAAATCGATGCCGCGGGCAGACAACAATTTTCAATATTACAAATAGATATTCGGTTATAGTCGCTTGTTCATTACACGCAACTCGTGGATATTCCGCATATTCTTTCTCTCGCACGCCGCAAAACTTTATCCAACGTACAATTTCTCTATCAACTTTGTACTTCCACGGCATGATTGGGCCGCAAGTTGCTCGAGTTTCTCGCCCAAAGTCTTCCACGGCAACTTTCCGATATTAAACTGCGGACCTTGTGTGTTTCTTTAATAAGACCTTGTAAGTACATAATTATACTCGCACCTCTTAATCCCTTTCTCCCCCTCGTTCTTTCTTTTTTTTTTGTTTTTTTTTTGACCGCTAACTTGGCGCGATTATCATAATGAATAAGTGTTACATGCGAATAAAGTTTATCTGCCCTGCATAATTCGGGATGCAGTATTCCAGGGGAAATATAATGGGGTTGAATTAGCGGCCGCGGCGATTTGTCATTTTTTTGCGCAAGCAATTTCACTGGGTTAAATATTAATAAAAGCAGAGCAAAGCTCGCAATAGATTAGCATAAGGCATAGTTTTATTTAGATCTGACGTGCGCTTATGGAGATCTTCTGTTGGTGCTATATGCTGGAGAAAAGGTTTTTGAATCGGTCTCGAATAAATTAACTGCATGAAATTATAATTTGTTTCTGAAACACGGATCCTTGGCGTTTCTTACATTAATATCCCCTTCGTTATATACCTACTGCAAATCCTATAAAGAGGAAATGTAATTTTAAAGAGATGTAAAAGAGAGTTTATCTTCGTGCTGATCTTTAACTAAGCGTGTCAAGCCTCAAAGAAAAGAATTATAGCGGAGATTTGTTTTACTTTCCTCGCTTTCTAAATGCCTTGGAAAATTATATTCTTTATACACTCGTTAATTTAATTCAAATGTACGTTTTACATGTCTAGCACAAATATTTAATTTCTTTCTCTTTTGGTAAACTAAATTTGATGGTTCATGTATAGTTGAGATACATTATAATAAATTATATCCTATTGTAAAATCTCCTCGAGTCTTGATTTACCACACTTTCGTCGATGAATTCGTAACTATATATAGACGTGCACTAAAAAGTTGCAGAGATTTCAGTGAAAATAAAAGAATGTCATTACTAGATATGTAGGTTCTGTCCTGTGTTATTGCGCTTTTAAATAAAAAAAAACGCATAAAAAGATGGATTTTTACTGCAATTGAACTTTGAAACTAATATGAAGCTTATATAGGTAGAAAAAATTCTAAAATTTTATTGCAATGATGTTTAGAAAGTACAACGAAAAAGGTCGAGCGATAAAACGGAAATTCTGATACAAGAAATCGTTTTCTGCTTGAATTAAGTAAAATTTGCTCAAATAGATGAATTTTACATTCAAAGCTACAATTTTTTATCATTTTTTATCATTTATATGTATTCTAGAATACAAAGTCTACGTCCATTTAGACAGTGTACCAAAATATTGCTATTTGTAACTATTCCGATCTTAAATCTCGCCCCGCGTCTTAAAGCTAAAGATCAAAAAATCCATTTAAATATTGACGATTCCTCGCAACTCCGTTCTGCACTCGCTCGCACAAATCCCCAAGAAGAGCAGCATTTTGAAAATGCAGCAGAGCTTATCTCCACCGCCTTCGAGACAAATAATTCCTCCGATAAGCGCCACGAACTCGAAAAAAAAAACAGAAAAGAAAAGCAATCCACGAGACCTTAGACCCTCTCTCCCCCAAATCCAAACTATAAAGATAATTTAATCCGCACTCAGCAGAGAAGAGGGGGGAGAAAAAGGCTTAGCTCGCGATCAGTAAGGCAGAATAAACACAGTCGGTTCGCCTACTACTGCATATACACTGTAGAGCCAGCCGCGTAAAACATTCGTAAAATCCACTTTGGCGGGTGGGGAGATGGAAATACGGAAGCGTCGATTTGGAGAGAGAGAGAGAGAGAGAGAGAGGATATTGTCTGGGCCGAGTGTCGTCGACGGTAAAAATGACGGAGCAGCTTTACGCGCTCGCTCGGCTTCTGTCCTTCTTCTCGCTCTAATATCCAACGCAAGTGAAGCGAGTTTAAGGAGCGAAGATAGCGAAGTGAACGAGAGAGAGAGAGGGAGAGAGAGGGACAGAAGTGTACGTGAGCACGAGCTGAAGGAGGATTCGTCATTGATAAAGGGATCCGTCGTCGCGAGCGTCTGGGCGAGCAGGAATTATTTTTAAAATCCGTATAACTGCGAGCTGCTCGAGTGGAAATGTCACCTGAATCTTCCCGCGCAGCTGCGCCTGTCAATTTAAATATTATTACTTTTTATTCCTGATCAATGAATCATTTTATCAATCTCGATAATAAAAAAAAAACATGATTTACGATACATTATTGATTAATTTACCTGGTATGATTATATATAACAAATTCAAGAGCGTAACTATATATAAAATCATGAAATTATTCAATCAGTCGATAAATTATATAGCTGACTTTAAATATGCGGTAGCATTGTTCCGTACGTTTTCCTAATTATAGCGTGATTACATAAATAAGTAGGTGCTCATTTAAATTTATTATTGTTGCAGGTAACGAGATCGAAACGCGGAACGGAAAAAATACAGACAAATATAAATCTAAATTGCCTTTAATAACTGATTGATTAATTAAAAATTAATTGCTTACGTCAGCGAGTGTTGCAATGAATTCCGATATTTATCGCTGCTTGCTTTCGCACAGAGAAAAAAATTCAATTGTATCAACAATAGCATTGTTAACTTAACAAACATGCCATTATTTTAACAAAATTATAGTCAAGTCAACTTTTTGTTAGTTGATTCAACAACGTATAGTCAAGTCAATGAATGAATAGTTGATTTTACAACGAGTTCGTGGTTAAAATGCATCAAACTCGATTTGCGTTCAATTCAACAGTGTGGCCTTTGAAATAACTGCGACTATGTTCAGACA
>UELV01180659.1:0-27820 GCA_900490015.1 Megastigmus stigmatizans
CAGTATCAAGAGAGACACGATAAAGTTATCCTGCAACATGACAATGCTCGGCCACATGTCGCAAAACCCGTCAAGACATACTTAGAAACCCTAAAATGGGAAGTCTTACCCCACCCGCCGTACTCTCCAGACATTGCTCCTTCCGACTACCATTTGTTCCGATCGATGGCACATGGCCTAGCTGAGCAGCATTTCCATTCTTATGAAGAAGTCAAAGAATGGATCGATTTGTGGATCGCCTCAAAAGACGCATCGTTTTTTCGAGATGGTATCCGACAATTGCCCGAAAGATGGCAAAAAGTAGTGGCTAGTGACGGACAGTACTTTGAATCATAAACAGCTAATCACTTTTTCAGAATAAAGCCTCAAATTTTCGAAAAAATCGGCGGAAGCAAAGTTGTGCACCTAATACATTAATTTTTTTTTTAAAAACTAGTTAACGATACGTATTTTGTACAACAAACATTTGCAGGGTCGAAACTGATTTCATGTTCATATTAATTATTTTATTTTTCGAGATAGCGTAACTATAGTTTGCACTTTTAGAGTAGCGTTTATGCCCGTACGTAATTTATTATATTTCTTTTCTCAAAAAAATTTATTATTTTATAAATGCATCATTTAAACGATTAAAATGAATGAGTGACTACAAAATGATAATATACTTTGGTTCAAGGAAGATTTAAATAGCTTTAAGTATGTTTTTGATAAAGCAATACTGTGATTACGCTTGTACATTTGCATAACAGATCTAAATTAATACACATTTAATTTGGAGCTCCTCGATAGAGACATAATCTTATGAAACTCATTTGAATATTTAAATATAAAAATATGAAGAACGTAAAGCATTTTTTAAATAAAACGTCATTGAAAATTCAATAACAAATACATCGTGAAAGCAGATTGAATTCATTTTCTTGGCAATTTGCCACAATCAAACAATTTGTATGAAGATACTGATACCTACTAAGTTCTGCTATAATACTTATGATAAATATTTGATCTGTTTTTTCAACGCTTTAATGCATGTTGATAATAATAATTAAATATAAACAGGTTTATTCTTTTCGTAAGAATAGATATGATGAATTTGTATTCATTTTAAAACTAAATTTCATCAGATAAATGGAAAAAAGATATTGCTACAACATCGCAGGCAAATCCCCTCAAACTACCAATAAAACTGATAAATATGACTCACTTTTATCTGATAGGTAATCGGTGCGCACCATAGGTGCGCGAGCTACTAATGCTAAATTCTCAGCGAAACAAATCATAAGCATTCTATTCGCCCCAAGAATTTGGAGATATCGTGCAATCGACGTATATATCAAGTCAAGAGTTCAGACCCACCACAGCATAATCACCGCCAATGCAATTGCACAATCGCGTCTCGGTGCAATAATCAAATCAACGCTCACTGGACAACGAAACAAAATGAAAACTGAATTATAATTAAGAAACGTGTGCGTGTGCGCGCGCGCGCGTGTGTGTGTGTGTGTGTGTGTGTGTGTGTCAGCCAGTCCAGTTCCATTGTCGGTACACTGGTTAGATCTGCATTTGGTTTGTTGTGTCGAGAGAGCATCAAGCAAAGAGCGGGGCAATTCTCACCCAGAGAGAGAGAGAGAGAGAGAGAGAGAGAGAGAGAGAGAGTGAGAGAGAGGATGAGGCACATAGCGCACAGAGAGAACTGTATAGTACGTCTGCCTCCCGCAATTGCTCTATTTTGCTCTATTAAATTGGTAAGTGCGCTGTCCGTATAATGGGACTTTGAAATCGCATGTATAAACAGTGCAGGTTTTCAACAGAGAGAAAACTGTCCAATTTGTGCCAATTCTCTTAGCCGCGGGGATTATGTCGGTGTAAACAAACGTTAAACGCCCTGACACACATTTTGTGTGTGTGTGTGTGTCGCTTCTCGGGACTTTTGCCGCCGCTGCACCAACCGTTTATTGTCCCAATCAATTATATGTGCGTGGACGGATGATCGCGGTTATTCCCCGTAAACGCGTAATAATTACTGTTCTTGTACATTTCTCGGCTCCGCAGGCAAACGCGCGTTACGTGCGCGAGCTTTAAAGAGAAAGTGACGCAGAAAGTGAATGCGAGAGATTAGTTACAGCAATTATAATCGCATGTCGCGCGTATCGTTTGTTTTCAGTTGCGTATTTATATACACTCAGAGATAAGTACAACAAATTATGTACACGACTTTTCTGCAATTCAAGGCTCTAGATTCTGTATCGCGGCGCTGCTAAAAATGTATCAGTCAGTACGTATCGAAGAGTTGCATCAGATCGTTCAAAAAGTATCATATACTATCCTGAAATCCGCGACAAAACAAGAGTGTCGCACGAGCGCGCATAAATTCCAAGTATATATAGCAATGAACGTGCATTGTATATAGTCACAGACCGAATCTCTCGTGCCTAATTGAGCAGCAGCAACAATCAGTCGATATCGCGCGGCGGGTGCACACATTGAATTTTAAAAGCGAACTTTTCCAAGATAATACGACAGCCCGATAAGACGTCAAACTCGATCGTTAACGACTCGGTGTCGCCGTCCCCGTAATGTACATACCATCACAGAATCTAAGTGGGGAAAAAAGAAGTCATTCACACACAAACATATACGCACGAGAAAGAGGAGGAAAAAATGAAAAGATGTACAGACGGCGGCGTCGATCGCGTCACAAATAGGAAATCCCTGTTTGCCAGTCTCGTCTTTCTCATAGGCTCTCGTTGCTCTCCTCCGCTTTTATCATGATTTACGAAAGCGCCGCTGAGCCGCGAGACTGACACTTGTATATATACATTATAACGAAAGCTACGCCCGCGCGCGTAAGAGTGTGTGTCCAGAGAGAGAAAGAGAGAAATATGTTGTGTGCAAAGCGAATGGGGAGATGTAAGTTTTCGCTGCAGCGGAACAGAAGACGGAGGAGAAGAAGAAGCCTGCAGCTGTAGTAGTGAGTGAGTACCACCCTCTTTCTCTCTCTCTTATAGGTACACTCTATCGCGAGTTAGAGAGAAGCGGCTCATCTCCGCGGCGCATGCACTACATCGCGCACACCTGTTACAACACCAATATACCAATAGTCATAGAGGAGCGCGCGACAGATACATTATAATCGCGGCGCGCGTCTTCGGGGGGCCCGATAGGTTATATTCCGTGAAAAAGCTGGAAAAGAGTATTAGCGGCGCATATTAAGAATCCAGTAGGGGGAGGATATCTCCGTAGACATACCGGGCAGCTATTATGTCGCTCTGGCTTCTGTTCAGTTTGCCGTGCGAGCTTGCGTGAAATCTACCGACAGGCAGTTTGTATTATTCGGCGATACCCAGAGTCTGCGCCTTTTATTTTTTCATCTGGCGTTCGCGGCAATTCTCGTTCGCTCGATCTCTCTCTCTCTCTCTCTCTCTCTCTCTCTCTCTCTCTCTCTCCCTCTGTCGGCCTCGCTTGTGAGCGATTTTCGCGGATGATATAGGAGAAGGCATCGGAGGAGCGAGTCCGCTCTCGACGATATATTTATATAGACGACTCGCGGTGCGAGGGTGTTGCTGTGCTCGACACGACTATGAGGATAAGCGACGAAGAGAAGAGCAGCAGCACCGAGTGACAGCTGAGCGCGGTGTGTGAGTCAGTGGACACAGTGGAGGAGGGGACACTTGCGGCTGTGCGCCGACTGGACCTCTGGTACAATTGCGGTACCGGAAGCATCGGTAATTTTCTACTTTTTATTCGGCCCGTGCTGCCGCTGCACTCGCCGCGTTTTCTAACCGCGTTGTATATGTATGTGGGTTTATTGGCTGGGTGTCGCATGGGCGTTAAGTATTTGGCGCGAGGGGGACCCCGCGCCAATTCTATTGTTCACGATTAACGTGCTAATTGGTTTTATTTTTAATTTTCGCTGCACAAGTAGTCTTTAACCTTTGCCGAGCGAATCATGGGTAAATGGAGCTTTGCGTAGAGTCAAACTTCGTCTTTTTTTTAATACAATCTTTTTAAATAATTCATTTCAAATTGTAAAATATTACAAATATACTTGACATTTCCGAAAACATATTATTTTCAGTGCTAAATAATATTCGTGTGAATGTAATTAATAGTGTACTAATTTTCAATCTTAACTTGCTTGTCATACTTAACTGATACGTTATCGATTGGATTTTAAGATTTGAGCTGAACAACAATAAAGTTACGGGCCCAATTTCTCATCAATTATCGTTATATTTAGAATATTACAGCAGCAATTTGATTTTAGATTATGATAGATTATAATTATGTTTCGATTGCTATTATCATTTACTTAATTAATATGTTTTTGTATTTAATACATTTTGCAACTATTTATTTTATTCAATGTCAAATTTTGATCAGGAATTAGGTCCACCTTGATCAGAAATCAGTACCGCGAATTTGAATGGCTCTAAAGTACGATAAAGGAGAACAAGATAAATGATAATAATAATACATTTGATTTGTTTTTTTTTTTATTGTAAATGTTGAAAAGTATGCGAAATATTCTTAAGTGATCAGAAATCAGACCCGTGGCGGTATTTCATTATTTATTATGTCAAATATATCAATTCTACTTCATATAATGAATGAAAAACTAAAAGAATATTCATCTATTTAATTTTTGTACAGATTATACCAACAGATATACGCATTTTTACAGGCTAAGTTTTCCAATATTTCGAATATTTTAAATTTGTTTGATTCGACTACATGGGTAGAGAGAGGTACACTTGCAAAAGACGTTTAGCTCAATACATATTACGCCAAAATAAATTCATAACTCATCTATAATCGTTCAACTTTAAGAGCGATCCTGAAAAAAATAACTTGAACCAATCAATTCTCAAGAACCAAACAACGTTTTTCCCGCAGAGCTTAATCGCCGACACGTGTGGACCAGGTCTGCCCTCCTTACTCTCTTCCCACATCCCACGTCGCAGCAAAACACATTAAACCTGCCGATCGGTCTTTAATGCGTTCGCTGCGATGGTGCTGAAGAAAAGTCTGAAGAATGGCTTCAAACTCGGTGACAAAGCGAGCGACGACAAGAGCAAACTCGACGCGATCGCGGCAGTCGCGGTGGCCACCAAGAGCAGGGATAAGGAGAAGAATGGGCCGGAGGAAGAGAGCAGCGAGGACGAGGAGGCCGGAAGCGAGACTGGAAGCGAGTACGAAGCACCGGACGGCGGTTGGGGTTGGATAGTCACGCTCGGTATCATCGTCGTCTTTGTAAGTCCATTTGCATATTATATATGCAATGCAACTTAATAAGTTTATTTTTTCCTATGCCCGCTCCTGCTACGATACACGGCGCGTACAATTGGAAATTCAATGCGAATATAAGTGACTGCAGATGGGTCCGAATATAATTTAATTTCTTAAATTACATGAATACGGAATAATTTATAAGAAATACGTTCTGTAATGTTTAAAGTTATAGATTGACAAGAAGTCTATCTAGATAAGCAAGCATTTCATAAGAGGCCATAAAATCTCTCAAGTTTTTATTAGCTTAAGATTCTATATATGATTGTTTGATTTAATGACTATGTAGATAAAGAATATCTCATTCTTATACTATTTTAAGCTGTAATTACAAATAAATTAAGAAAAACCAGCCGAATTTTAATATTGCGATTGAAAAGAAAATACAAACTAAAATAGGCAAAAGATCTTTAACGTGATATTTTTCACATAATAAATTGTCTGTCTTTGTTTGATCGTTATCGCTCCAGTTTTCCTTCTATAAAACGTTGATTTTCCCGCTTTTAATAATGATTTATAGTATAAAGTTACTATTTATAAGGCACTTCATTTCGTGGACGCTTTTATGCTACTGTCAATTTATCAACGTGTGCATAGATTAGATAAGCCGTGAACAGAATCTTTATTGGGACTATTCCATTGTGTAATTACAATATGTACCTTAGCTATTTTTGTTTACATTCAATATTTTTCATTTTCTTTTACTAAGATGAGCTAATTCTATCGATCGTCATGGAATCAAATTAAAATGAAAGCGTAATTTTGAAATCACATATTTAAAACACACCTTCGCAAATTAAAACATTTGATGTATAGCGCTATTATCGTAGCAAACATCATTGGACTAGCGATTTATCATCATTATAAAAAGTCAAAAATAATAAACAAAATAAAATTTATAGATTAATTAAAAATTATTAAAAATTAAAAACATCCACGATTTGGTTCAGCGTTAGCTTTTCCTCCGTTCCTGAACTTCATGCAAAGCATAGCAATTACTCTATGCTTAGGTGTTACTCACGAGATTCGGGAAAAGACTGAAGGGGTAGCAATCAACATACGAATCGACAATTAAGCAAAATACAAAATTTAAAAAGTGGGAAGGAAGAGAGGGACTGACTTAGTGGAAGAAACGAGCTATCACGCGAACTGTAATACCAGGAGAGAAACGAAGGCTAGGGGGTAGTTCACGGGGTTCAGGAACGGAGGAAGACGGTGAGCCAATTTGCGCGTGTTTTTGTTTTTTAATAATTTTTTTTATCTTCCACCTGAATCAGTATTATTTTCATCGCATGAAGATTATTCTTACACATATCCATTCAAGAGCTACTTTAGTTTTTTTTTGTTTTTCAAAAATAATTCTTATCTTATGTTGTATTACGCAGATTGAATAATATTGATCAATATAATTGACGAATTGAGATAAGATTGTCATGAAAATTTTATGCTCAGAAGAAAAAGTTGGTTACGCCATAATTTTTCTTACAGGTAACGACCATGGGACCTAATGCATCTTTTACAATTGTTTTTGGAGACTTTTTAGAAGCGACTGATCAGGCTGGATCCGTTACGACGATGTTGAATTCGTTTTTCAACATTAGTTATTCACTCGCAGGTAAGCTAATTTTCATTTCAAATGAGCGTAGAAAGTCGTGAGCTATGGATCGTATAATTATTTGTACGAAATTTGGTTCGAATACTCGCTTGAAAACTATCACACGTGACGATATAGTTAAACCATTTAAGTAAAACAATCGATACATACAGTTTTGTTTGATGACAAATCAGTTGCAAAAGATATACTGTAATTCGGGATTAAAAGTTTCCTCTTATTATATACTTTGTATGGCCAAGTAAAGTAATTTGAAGACGTTACAAAATACATAAGAGTTTTCACGTGATGACACACCAACGAGTACATCTAGCTATTATACAATTGACGATAAACAGGCAATTAAACTGTTCTTAAAACTTTTAACATCACAATTGATGTTATTTACATTTTAAATTATTAAATTATTCAATAATAATTTAATAATTTAAAATGTAAATAAAGCGTAATAATAGTTAAATAGAAAAAAAAATTTCATATGTTGAACAAATAGTATGAAATAATTTTTTGAGAAAATAAAAGATGAACAGCGAATAAATTCAACAATTGGTGCTTTTATGCATTATTTGAAGAATCTTTTTCCGAAATAAGCATTCCAATAATACGCTTCTATTTTAAGCTGATCCACTAAAAATAACCAACTGATTCATCTGTTTATTTGTTTCGTCAACTCCCATGTAGATTGTTTCAATTAAAAGAATTGGATAAATTTTCTACAGCGTCACAAGCAACTTTTCGCCGGTATTTACCTGTAACAAAGGCATTAAAAGACAAATAAGCTACCACAATTATTTTGAATTTGACGACACATAGTGAGAAAGGCCACTTCTCGATGCCATCAATAAACGTCTGATTTCACGTTTACCTTTTGTACGAGCGAGAAAATATAATTAGTAAAGCTCGGTTTAATATTTGCTAAGTAAATCCGCATTGATGTGCTCACGCCCGAGATAAGTTGCTTTTTTATTCAATCGCCTTATCGATGATGCTCTATATCAACAATGTGCTCAAAATTAATTTGCCACAGCCTCAAGTTACGCGTGATTATAAAAAAAAAATTCTTATATCGCGTCTGTAGCAGTCTGCTCGATTTGTCAACAGTATGTTACCTTCTATATTTATTACTCTAAATACATATCTAGTTATGCGCATAGCGACGTTTCTTGTTAATTAATTGTATTCAATAAGGAGTTTATGTCCGCGCGTATGTACATGTATTATTTCTTTATTCATATAAATAGTACCATACGAAAGGCTACGTTTTAGTTCATTAAATCAAGCTCTTATATTTAAACAATCATTTTCACATTTGTTTTCCCTCACAGTATTATTCCAGTGTCAACGACCCACGTATACAAAGTATCAGCTGAAACTTTTTTAAAAACGTGTCGCGTCAAAACATAATATGTTATGAATTATCCAAGTCGATTAATAAATAAAAAAAATCACGCTTAAACTCTAACGTAAACCGTAAATTACCAAATTGTATTTGCATCTTCTAAAATCCATAAATCATTGTAGACTTTCGCGTAAAGTTAGGCCGTAGCACGCGGTTAAAGGGCGCATGAGACGCATATTGTTGTGCACACGCATATCTTATCTAGCCGTCGATTCTCTCCCCCTCGCCAATAATACAAATGCACGTTTTTTCTCAAAAACGAGCTTCCAGTGTTCTTATCTCAAGAGACACATTATAATTGTGTTTGATCACTGTGACGCTGCATTTGTACTGGTTGTTCCTGTGCCTGGAGTTCTCTATTTGCACCACGAGGAGAAGTAGATAAATCTATATACCGAGGCGAAAACAAGCGACTGGCGCCGAATGGAAAAGACTCTTCGTTCTTGTATATTAATTAGATGCGCAATCGCTTTGTCAATAGGGATTTTCGGGCAAATATGCCAAGCGACACGTCTACGCTTGTTTTCTAAATGATTTTTATTTCCGTTCACTTGTTCTAATATACTAATTAATTAGCATAAATTATTTTCATTTAGATCGTACTTATGACTTTCATGTGACATAAGGAATTAATCTACGTGTTACTGAAATGCATGAACTTATACCATAATTTATAACCCTATTCAGATCTTCTATATATTAGATAAATTTTGAACACAAAAATATAGAAATGAATAGTACAGTTTATTTTAATCTAATCTCTTCCTTGATTGTTACGCTTAAAAAATGTATCACGGTAGTAAATAAAATATTTAAAAATATTCAAAGCAATTATTAGAAAAACTACTTTTTGATGCATTTAAAAATTTAAAATACTAATTAGCAATTTTAAAAAATTAACAATTCGCACTTGATTATTTAACTTTCTATTTAGGTTTGGTGACGAATCCCCTACTGAAGCAGTTCTCCATGAGATCTGTCGGTATAATCGGTGCCATACTTTTCGCGGTGCCCAACGTCATGATGGCGTTCGTACACCACGTTATAGAAATAGCTGTGATTTTCTTCCTTCAGGGAATTGGCCTCGGACTGATATTTACTATATGCAACACCAATTTCAATGCCTACTTTGATAAGAAGAGGTCGATGGTACTATAAGAAACAGATATATTCAGATATTCACTGCATCTCCGAAAACGACTGCTCAATTCATTCATAATGAGTGTTTCTAGGAAATTACTTATGTGATATTGATTTATAGATGTCATTTCAAGAATAGTTTTTTTTTCAGTAGAATAACAATTCCATGATGGAAAAGCAATAATATACTTATTTGTCTTTAAAAATAATTAAAAGTTTGTAAAAAATAATAAGGAGTAAATAACGCAATAGTGGCAATATTACAAATATTTCAATTTTTTAAATCATTCTTATTTCACTATTTTTAGTATTTACTTATGTATATCTTAATCGATACAAATGATATTATTAGGTCATGGGTATATCGCAAGCCATCGTCGGTCTGGGCGGAATTGTATACCCCATTGGGATTGAGCTGATGATGGAGGAATATGGCTTTAGAGGTGAGCTTTTCCTATGAAACGTTTACTGCAATTAAATTCTTTATAAACTGTCGGCTCAGAGGTTCCGCATTCGAGTCCCATTCTCGGTTGATCGACACATAAGCACCTTTGTAAAACATTACATTTGCTTTGTTTACAAACACACCGAAAACCTCCTTCGCTGATTAGCACCAAGTGGGAGCATAAATAGAGCGACGTAAAAAAAAGAGAATACACGATAATAAAATTTGGTGTTGTGCACTTATAATAAAACCAGTCATTGCTAATCCACAATGACGATGCATAGAAGACACTTCAGTTCTTATGAACAAAATATCTACTCATTCGATTTGATTCGTAAAGAAACATTGCAAAGCATTGATAACGATATAGATCCTAAACTTAATCTGCTGATAAATTGTTTGCTATAGTAACGTTTTTTACAATATCTATTTTTTCTTATGTTATTCAAGTTTTCTTAATCAATAGTAAAAACATTGAAGTAAGCAAATTAAAATGTTTATTACAGGTACAGCAGCAATCACAGGTGCATTAAGTCTTAACTGCATCTCGGGGATGGCTTTAATGCGACCCCCGCCAATCTGGAATGCGAAATTCTGCAACGCAAAGCCACACAAAAGCAGTAAGCAATTGGACGAGAGTAAAAAACCATTAGTTCCTGTAAACTCTTTGCCAGCACCTCGCGAAGTCGAGGTTCTAAAGAAAGGTGAAAAATGGAATAGCTGCAGAAGTCTGCAAGAGGATGATCGAGTTAAAACTGCGGAAATGGTGATTAATACATTCTATTTTCACGTTTGATATAATACAAAGTATACACGCTTCCACATTTCGATCTTACCGCCCATACTTCCATTCATCTATCAATGCTCGTAAACACGATCAAACCACCCCAAAAACCCGAAATCGCAAACAAAGCTCAATCAGCCCCTTGAAAATTGTGAATTCTCCAAAGACGCCTGAAGTAAGGGTTGCTTCAGTTTCGGACGTGGATCGCGGCATTTGCCGGGAGCGCAGCAAATCCCTACTAGTCAGCGGCTGGTCCGATTGGATAAAGCCGCGCAAGAGTTCACTCATGGCGGGATTCACCTCGTCGAGCTTGACGAATCTGAGAGTACAACCCGGCACGGAAACCCTTAACAATGCCATGCTGCAGTTGTGCATACCACCCAACGTCATTGCCGAGGACGACAGAGACGATGGCGCTATCGTCGTTGATATAATCAGCGAGAAGGAGCCCAAAGTCTTCAGGCTAAGGTACAATCGTATAACGGTTTCATTATTAACTCCTCGAATACTTTGGCACTGAAATAATGTAATGCTCCAATGAAGTTGCTGAATTGAAACGGTTTATTCTGGAATTTGTAGAAGCCGTCGCCTACTGGACAATCTCATCGACTTCTCCTTACTTAAAAATGGTTCCTTCCTGAACATGTGCTTGGGTATAAGCTTCGTGTTCACCAGCGACTTTACTTTCGCCTCGTTCCTGCCGATGATGATGACGAGTCGCGGATTCACAAAGGCCGACGCCGCGCTGGCCATAACTACCTGCGCGAGCGCCGAGGTCGTGTCGCGGATCTGCCTCGCGATATTCACGATTTTCATCGATGTCAAGCCGAAGACGCTGTTCTTCTTTGGGATGATCGGCATGACTCTTGCCAAATTCGGTAAGCTCGTTATTACACTTGGTAGATTTTTATATAATATAGCAAGTAGCATAAACTATTGCAATAATGAAAAACTTGAGATTAATAAATTAAAACTCATGAAAAAGATATGTGAATAACTTCTATAAAAACTAGAACTGTATTGATGGAATGGATCCATGGAAACACAATTTTTGTAATGCCATTTACTAGGCCTAACAAAATTTGACAATATCGCATTTTTAAGTCATTTCGATAACAACCAACGTTCACTCGAAAGCGAGCTGAAAAAAAATTCTGGCTTTCATCGAGTAAAACAAGCCCAGCCGCAGCGAGGCATCAATTGCGCAAGTGGTACGCAGGCATTTGGTAAAATTGACCGGACACACACACACGCACACACATATACACAGAGATGTACGAGTGTCATATAAACGTTGCACATCAAATGCAGCTTGACCCATTATTCGAATCTCTTATCTTCTCTTGTCCGTTCTGTCGACTATAGGCTATCTGTACCTCGAGGACACACTGACGGGCACGATAATAATGGTGGCGGCGATCGGCGCGGTGCGCTCGTGGCTGCTGGTGCCCCAGCCGCTTGTTGTCGTCGAGAACGTCAGTGCCGATCAGTTTGCCGCCGCTTACGGGGTCTACGCAATCGTCAGCGGCGTCATCTCTGTAGTCTTCGGACCCTTTGCTGGTGATTATTTTACTTATTTCTAGATGCTTTTTTTGCTTTTGTGTCTAGTTTTATTGTTGTAAAGGTTTAGACAGTTTTTTAATTGGTTGGTTGGTTTAATTTTATGTTAAAAGTTATTTAAGTACATAAATTTAACGACTTTTGTTTGAAATCCAGCAATGACAAATAATATTGTTGAGCATTTTCAGCATTTACTGTGTTTTTTATATAAATCTGATTCTTTTTTTGGCGAATTCAGAATTTATCTTAATTTTTCTTTTATATTTAACTATTAACTTAAAAAGTATACCTAAAATCTTCATAACTGTTAACATAAATATTCTTTCTGAAACGTCTTCTACGTGTGTTTTGGAAACTAAGGCAATTCCCTGTAGTTTGACTGTCAAAATAGAAAGCCACAACACGCAAATAATTTATTGAAAACTTCGTAATATTGTTAAACTTAATATTTTTGTTTTTAATAGGTCTCGTGAAAGACTGGACTGACAGTTTCGTCGTGTGCCAAATTGTACTTTTAATGATGAACGCTTTGTTTATTGTGCCCTGGGCTATTGAAATGGTCTTCAGCAACAGGAAAACGAAAAGTGATACGTAACGAGATTTAGCGGATATAAGTGTGAAAGTGCGAGAAAGGCTGGTGAACAAAAATGAAGAAAAATCTCAAAAGTGATTTTTTCAATCGTAGTTTAATTTACTCGTTGACTTATTGATTTACGAATTTTATTTAGCGAAATACTTATATATTTGTATTTTACAGTGTAAGTGTTAATTTTTAAATCTTACAGCCCTTAGGTAGCGTATAATTTATTTATTATTGGCAACTTCTCAGTAAAGAAAAAAAATTGTTAATAAATTTTTCACGATAGAAAGTTCAGAAAGCATACAAGTAAGCAGTCGTCTTCATTTTCAAAGTAGTATTTATTGATCTGAAATAAGTTAAATGATATTTGCGTTTTACAAATTATGAATATTTTGCCTTCTGCTGATATTTAGACTTCACGACCAAATGTACAAGATTGTAAAGCCTAAATTTGATCTTATAATAGTTTCTAGTTACAGATATTTCTTCTTTCCATGTAATAAATTATACATTCATATTTTTTACAAAATGCAAGGATGCACATATAAATAAAAGATAAAAAAAATACCTTCACCACTATAAAAGTACTCATTCTTCGTTAACGCAACAAATGCAAGTAAATTATGATAGACGGCAAAAATGTACAAGTATACAGTGGAAATCGGTAGAGGCACAATTATACAGCTACTGTTTGGTTTCGGGGCTCAATTTTTATCCTAAAGCCATCGGACCTCTTCAGAATTATGTCCACCTGCAGCTTAAAGTCTTTTTCAGTCAGATCCGAGGTAATTCGGTAATTTCGCAAAATTGTTGAGAGCAGAACCTTGAGTTTCAGCATCGCGTACTTGCGACCAACGCAAGATCTGAAATTTGAAAAAATACGATTTGATTCAATCGAACAATTGAGCTTTTTTTTTCAAAGTCTAAAATAGTATTCTAATAAGTAAACAAACCTTGGTCCGGCGCTGAATGGAATGTAAGCGTAATAATGTCTGTCTTGCGTTTTCTCTGGCAAGAAATTATCGGGATCGAATACATCGGGATTTGGGTAATGCTCCTTGAGACGGTGAACTTTGTACGGAGCAATGACAACAGTACAGCCAGATGGCAACATGTGATCGCCAGATGCTAAAACAAATAAGAATAATACTTTATTTGATAGAAGGTCCATTCTTTTAATAAAAAGAATATTAACTTGGTGTTTACCTAATTTCACGTCTTCATTCAATTGCCTAGCAATGGCAGGTACAGGAGGGAAAAGTCTAAGTGTTTCCAAAATAACCCTTTCGAGGTACTTCATTTCCAGTGTGTCATGGAAAGTGCATGGTCGATCAGAACCTTTAAATATTTCATTGATCTCTTCCATTACTCGAGCCTAAATTAAATACATAATCTTATTATCATAAATTACGGCACTGTCTTGTGACGTATATTTTACTGAATAGAAAATATTTAATAATAAATTAGTTCTTTAAACGTTTAAAAATAGAAAAATATCAAATCAACGATACTTAATCGGTATAGGTGATTGATTGAGAATAAATCATGTAAACATGGTCGGGAGCATTTGTTATTCATGGACGTGAACGATTAGATAACCGACTCGGAATCAAATCGTAGGGATGAAAATTAAACGTACAAAAATAAGAAATTGTTAATAATGGGAAAAGTAATGGGAGATCCAAAGAAAGGAAAAGCACTTTTCATGAAAATGTGCGTGCAATGTCACACTATCGAGAGGGGAGGAAAGAGCGAAAATGGCCCTAACCTATTCGGCATTCTTGGCAGAACATGTGGATGCAAATCATGTATGACTCCGGCATTGTTTTTCTTGTATATATGTATTATTGGAGTAGATGACAATTAACTTTACCTCGTCAAATACTTACTTTGAACTTTACTCTATTAATTTTAGAACAATTATACTTTAGCTACGGCCGGCTTTCCATTTAGCAATGAGATGAGGAAAAAAAAAGAAAAGTGGGATGAAAAGCGTATGGACGAATATTTGGCGGAACCACGAAATGAACCAAAGACTACAATGTCTTCCATTACAGTTGAAGATCCCCAGGATCGCAAAGATATAATTGCATTTTTAAAAACGCTGAATATAAATCGTCATTGAATATATCATGTAAAATTAAATACCTGGATGTCCTGATGAGTTCCTAGTACACAAAGCACAAAACTTGATCCAGCCGCTGTCGTGTCGTGACCCTGAAAGTAAAGAAAAGTTTTGGATAATGTTAACTATTTGTATATGAATATAACAAAACTAATATACAACTTAAAATAGTGCAATAACCTCAAACATTATCGTATCAACTTCTTCCTTAATTTCTTCGTCAGTTAGCTGTTCGCCATTTTTCCTCATTTCCAGCATCAAGTCTAAAAAGGCGAGTCTCCTCTTTTCTCCTGTAAGAAATATAAATTGAATTAGATGAGTTATTTGACTTAGGCAATTAAATATCAATTTAACATTACATTTTAAATCTATAGGAATAAAAATCAATCTTAAATCAAGAAAATATAGAGGGCGGGAGAGCAAATAGCTAAATAAATCAATACGAATATGAAATTTTGTACAAAAAAAAATGGAAAACGATTAGGAAGAGTTAAGTGTAGTGGCAAATTTAAATTGTATGATATTTTCATTCTGACATACTTCACACGTCATAAATTTTCTGTCGAACCATAAACTCAAAACTTTTTTCAAGAAATCCTTGACACAATACCCTCCTATATAACTTGTTTGATGCATTTGTAAAAATATATTTTAATGTATAGCCATTTAAAATTTCTACAGTTTTTATTGCATAAAAAATTTTAATCAACACCCCCAATCTTTGTCTGCAAAATTAGTATTAAAGTTTCTTAGAAATTTACAAGCATTATAAATAAAAAAAATACAAGGCTAGTACTTAATTGACATATAGCACGCTGATCGATTAAAAAGAACAGAAAGTGATAACTACGAATTATTGTCGACTATAACTCGTAAGTATTCTCTTATTCATTTTTCGACTGATTGGTGATGACATCAGCCATTGATGAAAGCTTTATCTCTATATTCCAATTTGTGATTGGCCTAAAAATATCTCATTCAATCTCTAGAACCGATTCATAACATCAAAATAAAATCATTTATTTTTCGAAATGGTAAAAAGAAATAGTCGATAAAAAAAATTTACAAATATTAATAAAAAAATTTGAATTACTAACCAACGTCGTTCTCGTCAAGATCATCAAGATCATCCCTGACGTATCGCATCTTCTGCTGGTCATTCATTTTATCGTCGATCTTCGTCTCATCTTTCTTCAGTTCTCTCATGATTGACTGCATCATCGGGGACTCAATCTTATCCTGTGACTCGGCCTTGCGCTTCTTAATAACGCGCGTTGTCAAACCGTGAATGACATCAAGGAACTTTTGCTGCTGTTTCGCGAATTTCGTGAATTGGAAAAAGGCATCCATTCGCAGCAGGAAATTATACTGCCTCTGATGAATAATGTTGCACATTCTATGCAAAGTAAGAAATATGTTATCGAAAAAATAAAATATGTATTTGAGTGTAGCGCGTGAGACGGATGCTGTGACGTAACACGTGACGTGGCAGCCGTCCAGCAAGAATTGCGAATTATTGACGCGCCCCGTGAGAAATTCGATGCATATTGCATATCTAGTTTGAGTGCTCTACCGAAATACCGACCAATCAGGAAGCTTTACTGAATTAATTTCACCGACTATTTTAAATTCTTTTTCATAAAGAAAGTTTTAAATATATTTCAATCGACGTATTCAATCTTTTTCACAAACATCGAGCAAAGCCCGAGGGTCTTTTAGGTTAGAGTGGTATAATAAATGATAAGCACTCACTTCATAACAGCCATTGCATAATCAAAGCTGCTCTTTTCCTTCTGAGTACCCCTCACACCCATAGCCGTTTCCAGCAGAATATCAACAGTTACACCAGACAGATAATCGTGGCAGTCGAACTCTTTGCCAACTTCGCTCTTCAACCTGTCGACGAGACTGAGGCCGTTTTCGTAGAAAAGCGGCACAAAAGATTTTAGTACATTGAGATGGAAGGTCGGAGCTATGATCTTTCTATGGCTGCGCCACTTGTTGCCGGTGCTTATGAGCAGTCCCTCGCCCAGCCATGGCATAAAAAATCTGAGTTATAATCATTACGAAAATTAAACATCTTTTGGGCCGCGCACATTTAAAATTGAATATGAGAGCAAAACCATTACCTATATTCTGGTGATTTATCGATGTGAACTGGACTGCCCAAAATGATCTCAATGTCTCGTGGATCTACGAGAAAGACGACTAATTTTGGACCGAGAAATGCCCTCGCCACATTTCCGTAGACGTCGTATTTCAATACTTCCTCCAAAACATCCTTTGGTTGTACACCGAGAGCGAGCAAGGCGTTTCCAAATAATGGAATTTTCTTCGGACCTTGAAATTTTTAAATTATTATAAATAACAGTTTTGTTACTTAATCAGTGAAAATAGCTTTAAAAATCAAGTAAATTTCGATTTTTAGTAATTTATTAGAATGTAATCCACAAATTCTAAACATATTTAAAGAACAATCGATTTGCTAATCGATAATTAAGACAGCATTCAATTAAAATTATATTCAATGATTGTCATGCGATGTTCCAATTTTAAAACTCCTGTTGACGACCTGTATTATAAATGCTCAACACTGCCATTGTGTTAAAATGTTAATTTTGTTTAATAATGCATCGCTTATGAAGAATTCACGGAACATTTCAGCGCAAATTCGAAAATCGCTTATTCGAGAGCCGCATGCAAAAGTGACTCGCACAAAACGATATTATTGGAAATTTTCGAAACAAAAGTTATACCTGGCAATTTGTTGCCGAGTCTCACGATTCGGGTACTCTCGATGTAGTAGTGTGCGGCAACCAATGCTGTCAGGGTTAGGACGAGAGGCCAAAAAAGGGCCGCGGGCAGGTAAGCCGCGCTCATCATCGGTACCGCGTCCATCGTCACTGTTTTTCGGTTCAGTCTCTGTCGAAAGCTCGTTATCCACCTGTCTTTTGGCTTATTAACCCGAGATTTATGCCTCTATATAAACTCTTGCTCGTTCTCTACCGCTTGCCGCTAAAATTTTGGGAAAAGTTTTTAAATGTCTTTAATTTCGTTGATACTTTTATAAAATTTATTAGAGAAAATCAAGAGACAAAATTGCAATAGTACAATAAAGCTCAAAAAATCTGTTCAGTTTCAATGTCACGACTTAGATAATGTCACTTTATGTTGAATCTTTATGTTGAATCGTCATTTTTTTTATCAAAAACATAATTTAAAAAAAAAATATGTTTAGATACGACAGCGGATTCACCTATCAGCAGTCCAATTCTAGAGTTCACTAGTCAACAAGTTGTCCTAACCTTAAACAATCGAATGCACCGTCTTTTATATCGCAAAAGTATACACTCGAAGCACACAGAACAAAAACCGAAAATGAAAACTAAACACAATACAATGTCACTTTCCTCTCGAGTGCAAGTTGCAACCGGCCAGACTCGGCAAAGACTGTTAGGCGTAACGACAGAGGTGGGGAGTCTTATACCGGGTGCAAATTCGGGGAAAAAATTCCACATCCCACAGTACAATTTATGCGATGACCTTAGTACCGAACTCGAGCCTGCATTTCTAGACACTTTGCAACGCAAATACAGACCTTCGATGCGAACGTCCGCGAAAACACCATACGCTCGGAGCACCGATCGAGCTTGCGCGACGATGCGCTTGGCGAGTTGGCGATGAATCGCGATCGAATGAATCAGCGATGCTTTTCTCACGCTTCACTCAGAGTCACGTGGTTTGCTTGGGCCTTGGAGAAATTTAGGCTGTAAATTATACGATATTTGTTACATATTATGGATGAGCCAAGTTTCTGTGGAATTGTTCGAACAAAAATAATTTTATTTTTACATTTCTTTTGTGAAAGTTGGAGTAAAATGTTTTACCAAAATTCTGAAATTCAATATCGCGTCAATTATTATGGGAACCAAAATTTGAATCTAACTAGAAAAATAAAGTGTAGTAAAAAATTTTTCATAAATGCTACTCCAGTTCAGATAAAACAAATTGTATTTTTAAGGGGATGTGATATAGGGGGAAAGATTCGTACCTAACCGGTTCTTCGGTAATGGTGTAATGACTACGTGATAAAATTTTTGAGATAAAAATCGCCGTGAATTACGAACGAAATTTTCGAGGACAAAAATCTCTGTGAATTGTGGATGAATTGTCGTGAAATTTAAACCACGTAATGTTTACATCACTTCCCAGATGCTAACAGAGAGGTTTTTCCAAAAATTAATCTCTATCTTTACATATTTCGTTAAATGTAAAAACCGTTAAGGTAGGAATCTTTCCGACTACATCACATCCTCTTAAAACGATTTTTCATTTTGCATTTAAAAATATTCATTTGCTTGTGTAACAGCTGATCGAGGAAAAAGGTATTCGACAAGACATTACTACACTTTATTGATGAATTATTAAAAACGACAATCATTGAAAATACATCTGGAAGAGGGATTGCTTATATAATTTTCAACATATGTTAAAGTTTGCATACATTTTTATAAGTTTATACTTCACGTCGTACATGGTATATTCTATTTTTGGTATTGTCTAGTCAACTATTTTACATTTTTGTCACTATCTTTGTCAAAGTAAATATGAACGGTTATACTTACCGACATCTACAGTTTCGTACAATTTTGTTAAATTTTTAATATTCTAACATTTGGTTATCAGGGTAAAATTTCTAGAACCCAAAGGAATAACGCTTTGCTTTGAAATCGAAGAAACATTGAAAATTGATTTTACTAATTTCAATTTGATGGGTATTTTTACTAATTTAATTTATCGGTTATTCCTGGGCTGAACGAACTTCGTTTTATATGGTCATTTTATCATCTGTCAAAGTTTCAAGTCAAAATCAAAGAAAAGTTTGAAAAACTATGTGGGAATGTCGACCAATAGCGACTGCGACGACCCTTTAATAGATTTCAATCTGATACCAATCGGTGCAGTAAAATAGACCAAACATTGTCAATTTTACAAAATATATCTGTCCTTGTTTCACTTCTCACGGTATGCACTAATTCGCATTCTGAATATGTTTTCTTTTTAATTTACTACTATCGATTTAAATACACGTGCGCTGATTGTACTGCCAGTGAATGACCGTTGAAACTTTCGAATGAATAACTTAAAGGTAATTGATGACTTTTGTTTGCTTGAATAGAAATTTTTTTATGAACGTCAATTGCGTAATCGTTGACTATTTATGAAATGCACGTTTGGTCACGTATATGCCGTAATGACACAAGGATTATAAAAAATTTTGAATTTTCTCATGCATCCCAAAATCAATCATATTTATGAAGTGTACCATACGATTCGATATTGCAGTAATACTTTTAAAAATGTGTTTTTCTTAGTACATTCCAATCCTGCTAAAAGAAATCCTCTTAATAGCCGAACCAGGCCTTCGAAATCGATCATCAAAATGCACAGCGATACAGCAGTGAAACTCCCCCCGAAACTCTTTTTTTAATCGCATGAATCGGCAACCTCTCGGATAATGGCTCTACCCTCTAACCCCCGCAACAACGAGCGATTAACCGCCTATGTAACATCCAAAAAATCACCTCGTGTACAATAACGGCCTAAACGAACCCCCGAACTGAAACGAAAAGAGAGAGAGAGAGAGAGAGAGAGAGAGAGAAATACGCCTCTGCGAGCGATTATCCCGACCCAATTAGTCTAAAAAAAAAACAAAAAAACGAAACGAGAGAGCTCGGGGAGTCCGACGTCATAAATTAATGTAATACGCGTGAGACTGGGAGGCGAGGGGCGCCAAAAAACGGCCAGAATATCGAGCACGCGTCCGGCGGAAGTGACGTAGCACGGGATATATATGTATATGTATGTATATAACGTTTCGCGCCCCCCTGGAGAGCGAAAGAGTGAGTTAAGGACTCTCTTTGCATTGACCGGAAACCGAGGAACACCGTTCGTGCGCAGGGTTGAAAAAACGGAGAGACCGGTGTCTACGTGTGTGTATGCGCTATATATATCGATTTTATTATACGGGGGAGTGAGCGGAATGAGCTCACCTGTGCGACTTTATCGCTGGCTTGAGTTTCCGAGTGTACCGTTCCTGAAGGCTATGCTGCGTTTGCTTTGATGCTGAACGGCGTGATGAATCAAGCTTTGTTAGAGATGATGGATTTTGTTGAATTATCAAATTATGAATATCAACTACGAATATCAATACAATTAATAGATACGTGTATAGAAATATTAATGTTGTAATTGGAATTTGTAATGAATCGATGCAAAAGATTTCATCTTTTGATTTATTTTAAATTAATTTAATTTTAATTTTATAGGAATAGTCAAACTCGTCCCTAATATAAAAATAAAAGTAGATTTAAATAAAATAAAGTAATTGATATTCAGACTTAATTCCTAAATTAATTGTTCAGACATTTCCTTTTCGAATGTAAAATGTATTCTGCTAATGATACTGAGTCATACACCAGAAAGTTTAAAAATATAATTTTATAACGTACCTATAGTTGGCCACTGCCCAGTACTCGGCCACCAATTGGAAATTTCTTTATTATTAAGTTTTTGGCATAACTTATGAATAAAATTTCTATTGAATATTACTCTTTATGTGTTAAAGTATTTATATGCAAAATATTTTAGTATAATAATGCGTTTTTAGTGTAGAAAATAAAGTAATAATTTAAAGAATTTGAGGCAGATGAAGCATCCCTACTTTGTATAAAAAATATATAAAAATATGGTTGTATATAGGTCAAAATTCCTACGGAAATTTCGTTATGTCTATAATATTAAATAAATGATAAAATATGATTAACATAAGTTTCAAATTAAAATTTTATGCGGTCATGTATTGGTATATGTAAATCATCTTAAATTTTCTAGCTCTAGTAGATGGCCGTAGGCCATCTTCTGGGCAGTCGCCTAAACGTGACTACGTTTTATGTTACCAGTACTTGGACTAACTGATTCACGTGTGTACTTCAAAACGTTTTTAAGTTCTCTCTAACTTAAATAAATAGTAAGTAAAAAGAAAATAAGAAAAAAAGAAAGAAGAAGCCATATGTGAAAGGTTATTCACAGGAAGACGTTTATAAAGCCATCAGTGCTATAAAAAAAGGCACATCTATGCGGAAAGCTTCTGTGAAATTTAATGTTCCAAGAAGCATACAAGTAATTACTTATTAACTAAATTAATTTTGTTGTATCACATTGTAATGCAGATAATCAAATTGCATCGATGGATCATAGTGCTATTGATCTAGACGAGGCGGTATACCTTGTGATAAAATTTCATGCGATATCTCTGCTATTAACTGCAATGCCATTGATCTCAGTATCAACAGTTCAACAAGTAGTACTAGCGTAAAAAGTATTGAACATGCTGTCATCATTAGTGGAAAAAAACCGGAGGGAAATATTGGATATATATTCAAAGAAATTCTGCCGTTTCCTTAAGAAATAAAATCAAATAAAATAAAAAGGGAAAGAGATTCTTATGTTCTAACATCTGAGGGATGGCAGGACCGTCATAAGAAAATAGATGAAGACAAGAAAAGGAAACAAAGAGAAGCTGAAGAAAGAAAAACAAAAAGAGAAGCAGTGAAAAAACTAAAAGAAGAAGAGAAGAAAGAAAAAATCGTACTTTCGCAAGAATGAAAGAAATTGCACCAGGAAATAAAAAAATTAATGCAAATGAAAAAGAACATTTGCGTGATGAAAAAATAAAAGAATGATGAAAACAAAAAGCCGAATTAAATGTACCTAATTTAAATTCTAAGTACTTATTAAGTGAAGTGATATAAATTATAAATTATAAATTATAAATATTGTTATGTTTTTAATAAATATAATAAAAAATATATGATTTGATTATAAAATTATGTGTTTATTTTTAATTAAGCATTAAATATTTTTTATGTAAGTACTTATTAAAACGTATAAAATTAATGCTTGAAATGAATATTTCCAAATTTAGTCATTAACTTTGCAGGTTAGGTTTTATTATTACCATAGTTCCTTTATTTTGATCGAATAAATATGTAACATTTTCAATAAGTAAGTACATATTCATTTATTTGCTTTGATTATGTACTTATGGAATAAGTATTTTCAATAATAAATACTTATTTATGTGTTTTTGAAACGTACTTCAAAAACGGTGACCATGTACTGGTACAAGTGTTTTGGGACACTAGGACATTTTCTTTTTGCTGGTTCAAGTACTGGTACATTTACTTGATCAGTATTTATAGATAAATTTTCTACTATAATTACAAAAATAACCCTTTTATATGTTTTTCCGATAAAAAAAGTAATAGTTTTCGACATATTACCATCTCGTTATCATTATTATAAATTTTGTTAATTTAATTTCAATTATAATTTATCTCATGTGCTTAGACGGCCAACTATTGGGTAATTATTTAAAACATTAAGTTCGGTAGGAACTTATTACAAACAATATTTAAATAAATATGAATGTAAATTCGGATGCTAATTTATTGAAATCTACTGCGGATTGGTGAATGCAACCTTTAATGTTACTCCAGTTCTCTGCATTGTAATTTGCATTGTAAATGATAAAACTAAAACTTATTCAATTTACTGAGAGGTTATTAACACCGACATTTTGTAGAACACTTTATTTGTTTTGGTAATATGATACTTTCGAAAGGATACGTATAAAATTAAAACACTCATGGTTTATAAATACGTGTAAATTTATTTTAAATGTTTTTCGTGTATAAAATATAAAATGGTAAAATATTTTATTACAAAAAACTTATCCTCCGATTCTTCAAAGGCACTAATATCATACAAAATTTACGAGCTAAAGAGAGACGATCAATGGAAAGCGCTCATCACTTATCGTCGATTCGTATTTCTCAATACCCAATCTTCGTTTAAAATTGCTACAAAAATACGCTCTTTTATAATCCAGTCAACAATTTCATATTTTTTTTTTCTTCTGCAATTTGTGCCTTTCATCAGCATGGTTAGCTCCAAATCGAACATTTGGCTTTGCTGCTCCTGTATATAAAGTTGTACATGCTATAGTGCATCGCTCACATATCGTACATATACAATGTATGTACCTACTTACAATATTCGAAATACATACGAAATATTCCGTTTAATCCAAATGGCGATTCCTTACCAGACTAGTATTAACAAATGATTTTTCAATGGCTTTTTTCAGTAAAATCGTCGTATAAAATTACAGTTTTGTATAATTCGAATCTTAAAGTAAGGCATATGTACAAATTATACTAGTAACTAAAATATACAATGAATTAAAAAATATAGTAATTATTTCGATACAGTATAATCTTTAAATTTGTCGTAAAATGTAGCCTTCCATTTCCTCTAGTCTTGTAAAATAACATCAATTTTACAGGTGTAGAGAAAAAAATAATAGTTACAGTTGCCAAAAAGTCAAAGCTTCTGAAGACTACTGTATCTTCGTCTGTTCTTTATCCTACTAAGACAGTTTGTTAAAATTGAAATATTACATCAATTGGAAGATTTGTTTGTCGTCAAAACAAAAGTAACAAACGAGACTAGCGATCGTTACTTTTGTCTTAACTTTATTTTTGGATGTAAAATAACTATCGCTCGAAATGACATTTGAATGGAAATTTAATTAATCGATCATCCATAAGGCAAAGTTTCAAGGACGCTCACGACCAATCGTAGCTGAAAGTTAAAGATTTAAAAATTTCTTATTAAATATGATCAGTATTAAAATTATTTCTCATCTATACAATGTAAGAAGTCAAGGACTGTACTGATAAAGCAAAAAAATCGCGCAGAATGTATTTTCTTAACTTTTGAGTAAGACTATACCTCTATACAGATATAACATCGGAAAATTGAAAAATTTGAAGGAATTCTATTAGAAAACGAATTTAGTCATGAGCTCCTTGAGATATTTCAGTACTCACTTATAAAATGGCTATTGACTTAAAAAGATATGGCGGAAGTAAGTACAACGTAACTAATCGTAAACCAATTTTAAAAGATGCCCAAACACCAAGTCACAGCGCGACTCCGAACCTCTTCGTAATATTCCATCTCGATAGCATAATTCTGGCCCTCGAACAACCAAAAATATCTCTCGATCGACCAATTATGATAATAAAAGTTCTAATAATACTTAATGATAAATATACATCTTAAGAATATAACTCAATAAGGACTATGGATTTTTGATGACTGTTTAAGGCACGTGTATATAAAAAAAAGGTTACCAATAGCTTCTAAATCAGAAGAGCTCTGTTTCTCTCGTTTAAGTAAATCTCGCGTTCGTGTATACACATAATCAACCGTTACGACATCGTTCGACCAATGCTCATTGTCTCTTTGCCGTCCTCCCTCCTCTTCTCGATGCGGATCGCGTGCGCGCACACCGAGGGAACGCACACAAGTTTCCGTGATGCATAATCTATACAAATAAAAAAAAAGGTACACTATACATAAATGCAGAAAGACACAACCACTTGATTCGTTTTGGTCCCTTGATTATCTTGGGTTTTGAGCGTGGCTCACTCTTGTACTTTCCCACCAGTGTTCAACCCTTCGGCCCTCGTATCGTTGCGGCGAATATATATGTATGCACACACACACACACACATATATATATATACGCCAGTTGGTCGGCTCGCCTGGAGAGAAAAACATTTGCGGTGTTTTTTTCATTTCTGGGTGCCTTATCTCGGCGTTGCATCGACGGATAACGGACGATGCCATTGCAGGTCTTTTTTTTCGTGTTGCCTCGCTGCTGCTTAATCACACTGGAATGACAAAGGAGAATTTTTATTTTTCGTTTGTTTACTTTGTCGCACTTTATTAGTGAGAAATTGCTTACAGCTATAGATTTTTTTAATAATTAATTGAGGATAATATTACTATTGGCTATTCGGCGTCATGTGTACAGTTATTAAAATTAATTATAATTGCATTTAAACATATATGGCTAGATAAACATTCTTTGTTTATGAACAAAACTTAATATCTATCGTGAATTTTTTATCACAAACTACTAAATAATTTATCTGCGATGATAAATTTGTTTGAATCGTAATAACCGATTGCTATTCAGAACAACGAAAAATAAATGAAAAACAGAACTCAGACATTTAAATCTTTCATCTTGCGTGTAACGGATTCTTGGTATAAACCATCAATTCAGAATGAAACCTCCAACGGCCGTTTCGTCACTTCTTAATAACAAATGCAGGAACGAGCAAAAACTCGGGAGTCTCACTGCAGTATAACCGTTTGAACGATCGATCGACGACTCGACAGAATCTCCCCCTCGAGCCCTCGGAGAAAAACGTTTGCCTTTCCCTACCTGGCCCGTGCATGTATGTGCCTATATATATAGGTGTATGAAAAATCTCGCGGCACACCGGAAAATTTTTTCGCAGCGCCGTGGGAAAAGGAGAACCGAGGAGAGCGGGAGAGACGGAAGTCGAGTGCTCGAGAGTGTGAAAAGCCAACGGGGAGCCGCCCGATGAGATATTTATCTCAGCCCTTGGCGGGAAAACTCCCCGAGAGAGGGAGAGAGAGAGAGAGTCGACGACGCAAAGAAGCGGAGCGACCAAGTCTTTCTAATTTAATAGGCATTAACTTTTTGGATCTCGAAAGCTCAGTCTCTCACGTCCATTTAAATGTGCGATACTTATATATTTTACAAGGTGTTTTCGAGCTTCATGTATTTCTTAGTTAGGGGAATTTATTTCCGTGTGTTGTTTTGAAAATTGTCGTTAAATTTCTGCTTTCTTTTCCTGACCAATTCAAATTACTTATCGTAACCACAATTGATCTTCGTTATTATTAATTTTAAATTTGTAGAATGATACCAAACTTGATCATGCCTATAGAACAATAATAAATGCTTGACCGAACAATCGAATACAAACAAACAATGATTTTCCACTTTGTTTATTCCAGAAACTATACAAAACTCCTAATGTATAATTATGATTATAATACTATGATTCCCAATGTATTCTAGTGCCACTCGTTGGTAAAAGTATATATAGAGAAAGACATTGTACGTCATTGAAAAGGCGAGAGAGAGAGAAAGAGAGAGAGAGAGAGTGTGTGTGTATACCGCTAAACGACGACAATTGCTAAGTGAGGTCATCTCGACGAGCAAGTTTACGAGATGCGTCTGACGCGACGGATTAATTTAATAAGCTCACCCCCCACCCACAAGCCTTTCCACTATCGCGGACCTCCCTTGGACCATGTATTTTCGAGTCGGCTTTTAACGCATCAGCTTTGAGCTTTGTTTTCCTTTCTTAAACGTTCCATCTCTTCGCTGCCTCGTCTTATTCATCTGGCTCGATTTTTTTCTTTCGCCCGAGCCCGCGTTCGTGACTTCTTTTTTAGCCCCTTTTGTAAACTTGACTTCTGTTTTAACGAGAGACAATGAACTTTCGGAGAAGGGATTCTCTGCTTTTCTTGTGCTTTCGCGCTGCTTTAATTATGATCGTCTTTAATTTAAGTTTTTGGAACTATTCCTTTCTATAGTAACACAGTCAAGTTCTAAACGAAGTATCTTAAAAAAATACTTATTTATCAACGATTTGCATTCGACGATTATTACGCATTCAAACGTCAACCCATACATACTTCAACCACGATGTACCTGCTATACACGCAGTCTAATCAGAGACATTCAGAGAGTGCCTCGGGCGCATTACGCGATTACCAAGTCTAGAATACAGTCGCGAGTGGAGGCAAAGGACGGGAATAAGGAAGAAGCGTAGGGGAGGAGGGGGGAAGGAACAAAGCGTTATGGGCGACTATACACGATGCGGGCGTCGCGCCAGCATGACGTTGTATATATATACCAACACGCAGG
>UELV01180659.1:27840-44224 GCA_900490015.1 Megastigmus stigmatizans
TATATATATATATATATATATATATACCAACACGCAGGCGTGTGTGTGTATATATAATACGACGCTACACTCGACGGGTTATCGAGCTTGTAGAGCCATTTTCCTGCGCGTGTGCGCGAAGCCTTGAACCAAGTCGTCCGAATCGCACGTCCGCCTTTTTCTTTCCTGGCCGGAACACTTGTAATCGCTGCCAATTTTATTTTTTCATCGCTTGGGCTTAAAGGACGTTAGAATCAAGTGATACGAGGTGCTTTGTAAATTGAGAATTTGTTTTTCTTTTTACTAAAATTTTGTAAAAGTTGTAAGATACGAATTATTGCCATCGTACCGTATAACAAGTTTTACTTATTTAGAATGATAAACAATTATTCCATCGGTAACATAACGAATTCATAAAAAAAATCGACCCTTCTCATTAAGTTCTCCCACAGTCAGCGGCAGAATAATTAATACGACAGCAAGATAGAGCCGCGCAGAAACTGTGTGTCATTCCATTAAAAGCAGGCTATCGCGCAAGGAACTCGGGGTCGCGGCTGCGGCGGCGAATTAATACCCCATGCAAATTTCTCGGGTTTCTCACGAAACGCAGGCGCGGCTTCGTAGCTCCTACATATCCCCCTGCCGCTAACGCGCGCGCAAACTTCGTAAAAGCGACCTTGAAAAAAGGCAGTCCTATATACCTACGCCCCAAACACGTTACACTACACGCGAGCGAGAAGTATAAGCACGAGCAACATATGGCTCCCTCCTCGTCGGCAAGAGACACATCGCTACGCAGCTCACCGTCTCTCGTAGACTTTAAACTTCTTCGTCTCTCGCTTGGCCATATGTTGCGCACACACTGCTCTCCTGCTGTTACCGCGAGAGACCGAGAGAGCTGCCTCGATTCTTATATACACGGGGTGCATCGTGTGTTTGCTCGACGATCATTTTCTCTTTCTCCCTCTTCTCTCCACCTTTTTGTTCCTCTCCTTAGTTTTTTTTTTTTTTTTTTTTGTTTTATTCCCATTTTTACACGAAACTCTCGTGTGCGGACCCGTTGGCTCGCGTGACGTAGGTTTTGTGTACAAGGATGGCTCCTTAGGTGTTTGCCCTCGACGATCTGTTTCGATTGTTCTTTGCGCGTGCTGCTCCTTCGATGACGCGCACCGTAACGAGGACGAGTTGAGACATCGAGCCAGTTTTAAAGCCACGCTACAATGGAATGGTTCTATTTTGATTTTTACGGAAATTGAAGCTAGCTGAATTAGAGATCGTCGATTCTCTTTTACTTTCTATTAATCTTGGAAATTCTGAACATTCAGTCACTTTTAGTAATTGAATAAAAAAAAAAAGTTGAAAGCAGCTATAAATCTGCACTTGACCTCGAACTAAATATAATATGGACTCAACCGTCCACGCAAATCCAGTGCCTAAGCTCATGTTCAATATACACGTTTGAAAAGCATCGCGTAAAGAGCCTGTGTTCTACATGTACGCGGGCTCCGAGCTGTACGTGCTCGTGTGTTCCCCAGTCTCATTCAACTCAGGATGAAAGAACGCCCGGTGCTTCCGGTAACACATGGCTCGGATCGCTGGACCACTTCCGTCTCGCGCAACACCGACCGGCCTCTCTCTCTCTCTCTCTCTCTCTCTCTCTCTCTCTCTTTCTCTCGCTTTGTAATTTTTTCGATATCGTACGCAACGAGGACAAATTCATTACCATATTGGGACACGAAATTGAAAGTGATGGCCGAGGAGACAATAGCGACGAAAACCCAATGGGAGATTGATCTATTTAAATTTCGATTATCCGCAAAGGTATATCTTTTGATAATTGTTTGTTTGTGCTCACAGTGAGGGAATGGTCATGAATGGATATGTGTATTTGTCTGGTGAACTTAGTTTAGTTATTGTATAATTAATTGTTTAAATTAATTAATTAACAACTGTGACAGATTTCCGATAAAATTTCTGAATAAACAGATGCATAAGTTTCAGTTTTCATGTGCTCTCGTCGTAGCGTATCGGATCACATCTACGAAAATTAAAGACTCCCAACATGGAACTGTCAGAAAGTGGCGCCAGACCCTTCCCAATTTGTCAAAGAAAACACGAAGAAGCAAGGAAAAAAAACACACACTTATTAGTCCAGACCTGGCGATATCAAACTACCGTCAAGAAATGAAAAAGGAAAAAAAACGAAAAAGATAGCAAGACCTTGGCCCAACAGCATTCGAGAAGGATATCAGCAACGAGGAAACGAGGGGCAGGACGTGGGCGCCACGTGGCCTGCACGAACCGAGACACACGCACGCACGCACGGGATATACGCGATGCGCTACTCGTTTTTAAGACAAAGTGGTCGTTTTTCCCGATGTGTCACGAGAGGATGAACCTCCGAGTGTGCCCGAGTAATGACACTTCTATTTTCGGCCTCGCTCTCGCACATCCACACACACACACATGTGTGTGCAGTGTTCCTCAAGTGGTTCTATCTCTCATTTGCTTTTCTCGCGCGCGCGCGTGTGCATAGGGGAATATTGGAAGACTCGCGACGGAACACGAGTTTCTACTCGTCGGTGGTGCTGGCGGTGGTGGTAACTTCCTCTTGTCTGGCGCGCGCTTGCTCGCTCGTGCAGCCTTGTGTTATTCTTTTTTTGTATTTTCTCACACGTGACGAGTTTTCTTAGGAGGCATACGCATAGGACTCCACTTTGCTCTCTCGGCTAAGTGTTTCGACGTTACGGATATTTTTTTTTACATCCTAACGTTACGAGCGCCACGGGGTCGAGTGTATGACGGCTTGACAGCTTTCGAATTTTCGCGGGCGACGCGGATGCCCATTTTCAATTCTACACGGGTATACTAATAATACACTGTTTAGAAAGATAAAAGAAGTTCAGCTTGGAGGCTTGGAATTTACTAACTGGGATGGTAATATGAGTAGCGTGGTGGAATCCTTTTTTTAATGCTTACTATACAACGACGGTTTACAGTATTTTAAAAAATAATAGTTTTTTTAATCTGATATTCCAACAAATGGTCTATTTAAATTTCTATCCTTTTTTCTAATACTTAGAATAGTAAAATATAATGTTTTTAAAACAATTTACCCTACATTAGTCATCTAATATTTATCTAATAAACAAGCAATTCTAACGTCCCTTTATTATACTCAGAGGACAATGAAATTTATACTGTCTCTTCTGCGAAATAAGCTATACACGAACATCTGTGTGTTTATAAACTCAATACGCTGTAAGTCATCATGCAATAACTAGTTCCTCAACTTTACCCAATTATCATTCTGAAAGCAATATTAATCCTTTCGAAAACAAAAATAAGCCGTATCCATGACCCAAACAGATTTTCTTGTTCACGATCGTTCCCCCCTCCCTCGTTCAGCTCCAGCTCCCCAAAATCCTCGCTGCACACATGTCGCCGTCGAATAAAAAAAAAAAAAAGATAAAAGAAGAGCTAAACTCACCTCAGAGTCGCGAGTGCATTCCAGCTCTGCGTCAGACGTGTGCCAGCCTCTGTTGAGCTGTGAGCTGCTGGTGCTGCTGGTGCGTCTGCTGGTGCTGCACCACGTGATGATGATGATGATGCTGGCCCTGCAGCTGATGGACTATTCTGCCCTGTTCCTGCTCCCACCAGCTCACCACGTCCATGAACTCGGTCGTGCCCTCTGTCGTGATCTCGTGTTTGTAGTAAGTCGGTAAGCCTTCGGCACTGGCGGCCACGTACACCAGCTGTGCACTGGCTGCTGCCTCGTGATCTTCGAGTTTGAGGGGAACCAGTCTGCCGGTTTCTGGATTCTCGATGAGGATCTCGCCGGTGTAGGGTGTCGAGGACGTTAGGATCACTCCTGCTGCGCTGTCGTCCTCGCTCGATCGCTGGGTCTCCTCTTCGTCCATCAGTTGAATCTCGCGTTTTATGGATGAAAGACCGTTGCTCGTGGGCGAGGAGCTCGATAAGAGGATGGGCGAGAAGGTTGTCAGAAGATTGTTGTTGTTATTGTTGTTGTTGCGATTGGTCAGAGGCTCGATGTTTTCCTCGTCGCCAAATGTCGAGGACTGCCGTGATACATAGTATGTCGTTGGGGAATTGCGTCGAAGATGGGATGCAGAGCCTAGAATGGTTCGATCCCGGTTCTGATTCTCCGACAGTCTAAAATTAACAGTACAGTTCACAATTATAGTTTTTATAAAAAAAAAAATAGCAAAAACAAACTGATAAAATTTATTACATTTATTCGATTCAAATTTTTGATAGCATTTAGTTTTATTCATTCATATAATCTACTTTTTATTGAATGTCAATGAAAAAGAATAAATTATTTGTTATATCTCTAATCGCATTAAAACCATCCCACTCCAGCTGCAACTCAACAATAAAGTATCTGCTAACCTACTTTTAATTACAAAGGCAAACGTATCTAAGTTCACCCTCTAGAGAAAATCGTACCGACCCTCCTTCGAAAAATCCACTCCCCCGAAAGTGTTCATCCCCTTATAAAAAAAGAAGACAGAGAGAAAGAATAAGACGAATCCTACAACAACAGAAGCCTCTAACAACGACCTATCAATCCGCGAAAAAAAAGCAAGGAAAAAAGAAACCCTCAAGCCTACCTGTTCTGAGGCCTTCCGTCTTCCCGGAAGCGTTTGTTGCCCCTCCTCTCCTTACTCTCGTCCTCATCGTCCTCCTCGTCCATGAGATAATTCTCCCCGTCCCTGTCGTCGTCTAGGCCAACTGGCTCACCACCTACCGACTGTTGCTCGTCCAACTCCGAACCAGCTAAGCACAACACATCGCCGGAACCATTATGGGTACTGGTCGAGTAGACGCTACCATTTGGCGAGGGTATCATCATCGACGAGTCGTTCATGTGACTGTGGGTACTGGCATTTACGGTATCGTAGTCTAACCCGTCGGCTTCGGCCAGGAGCCTTTGGAGGCCGCGGATGTACTCGACCGCCATGCGCAAAGTCTCGACTTTCGATAACTTCTTGCCCCGGTCACCGTAACCCTGTGCCACGTGACTGGGGATGTGCTGGCGAAGGGTTGCGAATCCGTTGTTCACCTGTTACAGGAATGAAAAAGCTCTTTTTGATTTTGGGATTTTTAATCCATGGGAATATCTTTACTTGGTCTTTTGTTAGAAACATTAAAAAAATTTTGATTGATATATTAAATTTAAAAGTTGAAATTTTCAATATTCATAATAAGACTTTACTAATAATATACTTTATTTTAATACATAATAAATTTATTTTAATTATTTGAATCATTAATTTCTTGTTTTTTATTTATACAAAAACAAATTATTTTTCCTGAGTTCTGGTGTTGTGTTGCTCTTGTAATAAAGTAAAAAGTAATGATTATCATGGAACTAAAAGCTTACAAGATCATATTAAGGTCTATTATGTCAGTAATTGACGCCATAAAACATCTACAACAGTCGTATCAAAATTGATGAGTCAAGAGATGCGGTGTTTCATTTTAATTAGTCACATCAAATTCCATTCACTGAAAGTTTGTACCCTTTTGAAACATTATAATATTCTCTTTTTTATTGATTAGTAGATAACGTTGAACTTATCATGCCGATGAATACAAAAGTCCATAAGATACCGTTTTCACGTAAGATAAAAATATAACCCGATTTAAAATTCGTTGTTCTACCAACATTAAGTTCATTACAAAATATTTAATCAGTTCATTAAAAAAACGTACCTGCTTAACCCTATTCCTCTCTCGCGCGTTCCTCTTGGCAACGGCAATAGGTGGCGGCTGTCCGTTCTTGCCGTGCTTCTTCAACCTGGTCGGATCGTAAGGCGGCAGCACATTGTTCTGCTGCTGTTGATTCGCTCGTCTCGTGTTCTGCTCGTTCTCGTTCTGCTGCTGTTGGGACAGCTGTTGGCTGAGACCTGTGTTGAGGTTGATGACACTTACGTTGTTCTTGGGGACAACCGCGGCGACAACCGCGCGATTGTTGTTGCCGATGATGTTGCGCTCGTTGTCCTGCAGCGTGCGCAGTAGCATCAGCTGCTCCCGCTCGCCGCTCGTACTACTGTCCACCCGATTGTTACAGTACACTATGCCCATTGTCGACATCTTGCGTTATGTTTCTTTTTTTCTTTTGTCGTATATGTTATTGCACCTTTTTCTGGCTGACTGCGATTTTAAAAGTCGCTCTATCGTCTCCTCAACGATCTTGAAGAGATTTTTTTTTAAGACTGAGCTCTTGGCTTGATTCTTATGAGGCACTTGCGTGAGTTTTGTACTGGCGATTACTATACTAAGTACATGAAATACTTTTTCCCATTAACGAGATGATTCATATATAGGAACCTCAAGATAAAGTTGAGATCAACGAAGAGCTTCTTGAGCTCGATTAATGCTATAAGGTCGCTTACTCGGTAAGCACTTTTGCGTATATATGTATACACGGTCGGCACGATCTCTTCGTTTCTTTCTATTTTTTCGTTGCCTTTTCATGAACACCGCGCCGAGAGAAGGATGACGACGGCGACGTACGATGCGCTCGTAATTGGCGGGCTTATAAGTAAAACGAGTGGCTTCACCAGCGTATTTTTCTTTCTCTCTCTGATCTTTCTCTCTCTCGCTTTCTGTTCACTCTCGTTCGGCCGCACTCGACTTATTATTTTACACCACTGCTCCGACACTCTGACGATTCAATATAATTCTACTACGTGCTCTCGACTATTTTACGTAATTAATAGTGTTTCACGTGGCATAACTGGCTAGACATCACCACAGCACACCAAATCCACCAAATCAACGAAACTCGAACCAAAAATGGAAGCGCAAGAACAATATGAAAAAAGCCGTTTAAAAGCGCGCGAAAATCAATCGCACGTAACAAAAAAAAATATATATATATAAAGAAGGTATAACGTCTCGCTGCACCACTCGAACCTCGTCCTTCTCGTCTTTCTTTTCCACGTCTATGCACACACTCGCGCGCACACAAACGCACTTGCACACCGTGAGCCGTGTAACTCGCGGGCGCGCTAGTACAATCGTCACGTCTTGCGGCGATCAACGAATTGCGCTAATCGGAGCGCGTGGATATACCGCCCTGCATGACTGCCGCGTGTGGAATGAAGACGCCGGGGCCCATGGGCTCTCACTCTCTCTCTCTCTCTCTCTCTCTCTCTCTCTCTCTCTCTTTCTGCTCCGCTTCTCTCTATACAAACTCGCACACACATGCATACACAGAGAGACACACGCGGGCGCTCGGTTGGTTGGCTGCTTGCTTTTAAGCCAGCCGTCCGTCCGGGACATTCGATAGATGGTTTGAATTTCAGCATGCGCGCGGGGCCAGTATATAGTAGCGCGCGCGCGCCCGCTCGAGTTAGAGAGAGAGAGAGAGCGAGGAGAAGGGAGGGGGAGTCGCGTGCGTGCGCCGAGGGAGAGAAGAGAGGAGAGAGAAGGTATATATATATATATATAGAGCTCAGGCTGTGCACACGCATGTGCACCCTTGGCACGGCTGGCTTTTTTTTCCCTCCTCCCGTGTAGCAGGCAGGCAGGCAGGCAGCGCGCGCGCACGCGTGTGTTGGAGCGAGAGAGAACGAGGGGGAGATCCGGTAGTGAGAGAGACGGGGATACATACAGGGAAGTGGACGTGGTGCGCCGGTTGCGTGGTGGGGAGGGTGAGCACGCGCCGCGCGCGCGGTAGCAACAGCAGCCCTTCTTATATATGTTCTTTCTCCCTCTCTCTCTCGCTCTCTCTCGCTCTTTCTCCTGTTTTGTGCTGCGGCTGTTGTGTGCGCAGGGACTCGTTCACTCTCTGTCTCTGTCTGTCTGTACCTGGATACATATACACATATACATGTATATACACGTATGCCTTATTTTCTACCATGTTTCGTACTGGGGTAACGCCAAGGAAGGAAAAAAATATATGTATAAGGTGCATTTTAACAATAATTGCTAGCTCAATTTTAGAATGGGATGAGGCACCACTTGGGGTTGGTATAAATTGAAAGGGGAAGGTATTTAAAGTTCTTTGAATTTCAGTAGAAATGTGAGTTTAGTTTTTCCTGTGGAGATAATAGCTTCTCTGATTGGTTTGTGCAATTTAACAAAGTTGATTGGAATATATTCCATTATTTTTCTGCTGCGGTGAAATTGGATACTGCGTAGGATCTCTTAAAATTAACGATAATGAAGAATTAAATAAAAAATAAAAGAGGATAGAGTTAGAAAGTATTATTTGCTTATGTGATTTTGTTGTAACAATATTTTATGGCTAAAAAGATTTATAATAATTTAAATGCCTCAAAATGTCTGCTCAATTTACTTGTCATCAATCGTACATAGTTTTGTAAAATATATTGTACCTAATCTAGATGATCTCCGTTTACTATAGATCAATAAAAAATCGATAAAAAGTCCAAAGTATACAATGCAAAAGGGTAAAAATTATGTGACAAAAGAACTTATTAAACAATTTTTACATATGTCCGAATCGCATCACACTGGCATCCCCGAGGAAACCGTCAGAAAAGCGCGGGAACTCACGAAAATTCGCGCTAAAATAAACTGCAACAACTTCTCCGTCTCCTACGATACTTCCATACTCGCCCTCTCATTCGCTCGTTCGAATATATACACCGTCAGGGTTGTGTTGGTGGTATATACTGTATACGTATATATACGCGCGTGCATTGTGCTTTCCAGGGCTGTGCAGTAATGGTGGATGTAAGGGGAGAGAAAAAGAGCGCGAGAGACTGAGAGCCGAGCGACTGTATATATACGAAAAAGGGGCCCGAAGGGACTGATGATGTCGGGGGGCCTCGAGGCACACGCACACGCACGACCAGCGCCATATGCCCCTCCCGTGCGTGCGAGCACGACGACGACGGCGTACGAGGCGCTCTTTTACGTAAATTTTCCGTATACTGCAAGAGAGCTGGAGATTTTTAGTACGCTTATTTTTGCGAATGAGGAACTGTTTTTTTTTTTTTGGTGATGCTGATGTAACTATGCTGATGATGGTTTGAGAATGGTTCGTTATGCGCTTTCTCTGTGTTTTCCTTTGTTGTTTGTTCTTTGCACAATTTTCAAGATGTTTGGATTATGTATATAGTTACGTAATTTTGGAAAATTTGAAAATAAATGAACTTTACACGCAACATTTTTTTGGAATTGAAAAAATTGGTATTAAATTGTCAATGTGAAAAATAATATTAACACGATATACTGCAAGTGTCATTATCGGTGGTAATTTTTTTACAGCTTTTTATGTTAACGTATCTTTTTCTTTTTCTTTTTTTCAGCACACTGTCACCTGTTACCAAATGCTGAGGCACTAAATGAATAATCTTGATGATAATCGGGAGTAATTTTCTTTCTGTGCGGTGCACCTGCGTCGGGAATGGGGAGTTCAATCATTAAGAGTAGCCTTATATTATTTATAAAACGTATGCATGTACTGTAAAAGACTTTGTTGGTTCGATCGTTGGTAAGAAAAAAGGTGTAAACTAATGAAAATTTTAAAAACTTATTTTTCCTTTACATATAGAATCAGTTGATAACCGTGGATAAGGTTGGTCTGAGTATCTCTTATCCTTAACTACTTGAATAAGATATAGTGCAAAACAAATATACTTTTCGATTTTCTGTCATGATTAGTTTATCAAAATTGTTTATAATAAGAGTAGAACTATAATTTTAATGTCAAGCTAAAGTTGACCTTAAAAAACGTACTTCAGGAATATTTATAGGTATACCAAAAAGTATTTACTCCATCGGTTATTAATACCCTGCGAAAATTGTTAAGATTTGTTTAAATATCAAACAACAATAAAATTATTGCAATTCAAAAGCCGCTATTATCCTAAACCAGAAAATAAATATCTCCTGCTATGCACATTACAATAGTATAAACCCCCTGAAAAGACATAAAATATAATGCAAAGGCAACGTTAACTCAATCGGATTCAATAAACCATTCGGCAATAAAAAGTTTGCCCTATCGTTAAACATATAATCCGCTCGACTCTGTGAATCCCATATCGGACAATGCGCCGCGCTATTCGTCAGTGAATGATTTGCACGTGGAAACTCCACACGATGGTAGATAACGGATATCCCCGGCATAAAAACATTCGATCGTTATATAATAAAGGACTGAAGAGGTGAGTAGTATACCTTTCACGTGCGTTGAATGCGTTTGATAATTCTACTATACAAAGAATATCAGATAAAAATAGTGTATATTTTCAAGCCTTAAAAAATATTTGTTATCGGTTAACTAAAGCATACTCATATTTTTAAATCTTCTAACTTTTATTGTTGAATTCATCTGTTACAAACAAAAAACGAAACTTTTTAATCAGAATCTTTCCATTCGTGTCAAACCACCGTCTCTCGCACACTAAAAAAGTCTAAAGGACACAAAAGGTAAGGACTTAAAGCGTCATACAATTTAAAAAACCGTAAAACGAAATATTCCCGATCATCGACCTTTTCTCCTCGTACACATCTCACGACAATTTTTTTTTCACCTTCACTATATATATATATATATATATATACTATGCATAATCATACCTCGTGCTCACAAAGACAGTACAGCCAGTAAATCCTTAAGGACACGTCGAGGCGCGGCATTAACCGTGCACGAAAAAAAGAAAAAGAAAAAAAAAGACAGAGAAGAAAGCCAGAGAACGACGCATATAAAAATTTTATACTACACATATATAGAGGCGCGTAAAACCGGAGAGCGAAGCGGTATGAGCTCACCATATAAAAGCCCGGGCGAACTGCACAAAAGTCTAGTGACAGTGGATCGAGAAGAAGAGCACCCCGAAAATAAAAAAAGGAGAAAAAGAGTGAGAGGGAGAGAGAGAGCTTCGAAAAAAAAGAGAGAAGAAGAGGAGAACGTCGCTGCGCGGCGTAAGCCGACCTACTTATAAAGTGGGACCTCGGGTAGAGAGAGATCCCCGAATTCACATTATAACGGCGCAGTAGAAAATGATTTGTATAGGTTTTCACGTATATAACAGCAGAGGGCAACCCCCGTGAGTTTAATCTCTCTTCTCTCGGGGGCACAGCCGAGTCTAACCGGATTGGGAGCCTCTCTGCGCCGCCGCGCGCGGAACGAAAAAACCTCGCGCGCGCACACGTGTGTGTGTGTGTGTGTGTGTGTGCAGTGTGTTAGATCCAGAGGCTCCTGCAACAGGATACGAAAGAGAGGCCGGTTTGTGTAGTGCGTGCAGATGAGTCGAGCTGTTGGCAAGAGAGAGAGAGAGAGAGAGAGAGAGAGAAAGCTTCCGGGGGATCGAATTTGAAAAAGCGGAGAAAATGAGGGTGCTGAGGGAAAATTGGGTGCGAGCTTGTTGCTGGGAGGAGATGAAGATTATTCTTGGTGATTTATACGATTTGCCGAGCCTTGGATTGTTTCACAGGCTGCGGCTTCGTGCATAGGCGATGAGAAAGTATTAGGAAGAGCCTTCAAACTTTTCATGTGCGCTCACTAGAACTTGCAGAATTATTTCTTAGATATATTTATATCCTATAGAATTATTTGTAACTTAGATTTGAAAGTTTTATTAGTGTTTTCGCGAAAGTAGTTTAAAATTAAATTAGCTGCAGTAAAAATGGCAACACGTTGTCGTATGCGAGACATAAGAAATGGAAAAAGCTAGTGGGCCATAATGTTCAAGGATTTAAAAAACGACGAGAATGACAGAAAGAAAAGGGAAGACGAAGATCAGGGGAAAAATGTCAAATCCAGATTTTATGAGAAGTTGTAATGAGAAAATGTTGGGAGCATCGGTCCGTCGGAGAAGAAGCAACTTAAAGCTTTTTTTTACGGCACACTTGCGAGCTAAAATTAACAATGACAAATAGTATGTGTCTGACTGTTGCTTGAGAAGGAACTCGAAAAAGTGGAAATGTAATTAAAAGACGGATGGAGTTTTGTAACGTATTTAGAAAAAAAAGTTCGAGAAATCATTAAGAAAAACACGTGTACGACACGACATTGAATTTTCAGAACTCGAGCTACGTATTAAACAAGCACATTTGTAAAATGTCAAATATTAGAAACTTTAAGACAGCAAAACTTTGCATTCAGAACCTATAATTAGATTCTGCTAGTATTCATAAAATAAAATAATACTAATTTTCAAACGGGCAATAAACAGCATTACGAACATTTCAAAATAACTATAGAATCGAATTTTTCCCTCCCTTTGCGGTTTCTTCGATTTTTGCGATCTCAATTGAAGCCCAAATTACACGCGTGAAACAATGTAGCATCTGTTAGGGACCGCCGTACAAAGGTGAGTTCCGCCGTCACAAAGATTCTTCTGTAGCAGCTCGCCTTATCTCATTACACAAACCTTCTACAAAAAAAAAGTACACTGAGATAAAACACGTCCCCAACCTACTTTGTACTCAACTTACAACATCCCACTTATAAATCACGCTCTCCGCACCATAAAATCACCCAAAAATTATCGATACAACAGTACAGGGTCAAGGCACGATAACTTCGTCCGCATTCGAAAATAGCTCAAAATCCGCGAAAAGAACACACACATTCAGGCGGAAAGGAAGGAAACAAAAAAAAAGGCGCACAAAGCACGAGCAGCTCTCGTTTAAATGCGTCCGCGCTCGCGTCCATTTCACCTCCCCTATATACCGTCATTGCACTTCGTCGAATCGCTCGCTGCATCGTGTGCACGTGTTCCACCATCAGAGCGCGCAATAGCGATGCCTATGGCGCAGTGCACCGGACGAGGGTTAGAGTTGGGTCGTGCCAGCGAGGGTTACCGTATCGTATGCGACGATGTCCAATCATTGTTGTTGTTTTGTTTTTCTCGTTAGCCTTCCATCATTTTTCGGCCGCGCGAATATCGTCACGCTTGTGCGATCGTAGGCTGTTGTTTTTTTTTGTTTTATTAGGGACTCTCGGGAGAATTGCGCTGTATAAGCATCTATTATAATGCGCGCGTGTCTCGTTCGATATATATATGTATATGCGTTTTTCAGCGGGATATGTATTGAGATGCGAGGGGAGAATGTACAGCTTGAATTACACTCTTTCGTTCTACCTTGCATTTCGGTTCTGCTCGCTCGTTGTTTTTTTTTGGGGGGGGGGGTAAAGGTGACGAACGTGACTCGTTAATGTTTTTTCGTATAAAATTTGCGAAGGTTCTTATTCGGCTTTTATTAGGCAGCAGTAAAGTTTTATATTGCAAATAATGGCGAAATATGACCTGCAATCCTGCTTGTAAAAAGTAACAATTTTTCATTAATATATTCGACATCCGATTAGGTTTATAAATCACCTGAACGAATTGGAACACGTTGAATCGAAGTTTAATTTGGTATTGTATTACGATGGATTGCTTGAAAATTGAGCCATTATCCATTGATTTCGTAAAGATAACTGTAACATAAATCGAAAACGGATTGATATAGGGGTTTCCAGCTATAGCGTATATAAATTATTTGTAACAGATCCTGTACAGCCGTTCTTCCAAATATAAAATTGTTCACGTGCTTTCAATCTAAAATTCTTGCTCAATCCACTAATGCCATTTGCTACAAATTTTATAAGCTGTACGAATAAACAATGGAGATTCATTTTCGCGGCATTATCTTCCCTCAAAGCCAATTCTTAGAACGCAACCCCTGCACCGGAACGTCAATTAAGGATATAGAAACAAACGCAAATATCGAGGCCAAAAAGTACCGCGCGCAAGCCGAAAAATCCAGTCTCCCCAGCAACAGCACACACGCGTGTACGCACCTCTGCCACCACCTCGTGTCCCACCTTTAATTCCACTTTATTTATCTATATACTTCTCTCTTAACTCGCCGTATCTCCTGCGAGAATTTTCACTCTCCTCAATCCACACACACACACACACACATGCCACTCTATTTATCTATCTCTCCCCTCTCGGCGCGTATCTTTATCTCCCGTAAATATGAGGCCCAGGGGCAGCAGCGTCAGCTATGTGTGTGTGTGTGCGCGTGTGTGTGCGGGCCCTTTGTTGCCGTTCCTGCACAAGGGGACACGCGTGCCCGTGCACGTGTGCACGACCAATGTGCGCCTGCCTCTCTCTCTCTCTCTCTCCCCCTCTCCCCCTCTAACCCCCGAAAGGTAAAGCTTATATTCAGGGATCCTCTCGTGTGCATGTCTGTGTGTGCGCGCGCAGAGAAAGTTTCTATAATGTCGCGCGCGCGCGCGACCGATGCGCGTATAGAGCTCCTTTCTATATAGGTATGCCCTTTTACTGGGCAGTGGCATCCGAGTGTGTAGGTATATTGTAGAGAGATGGAGGCCGTCACTTGCGCGTGTTACATCTAGTTCACGTGTATGTATATATATGTACATAGAGAGCTAGCGCAGATGTGCGCGAATGTCGTGTGTGCGCTCTGGTGACGACTGCTGCTGCCGATTGCTGCTGCCGCTGCGATGACGATGATTATGATGATGATGACCTTCGAACTTTTTTGCCTCTATACTTGCTCTCTTTGTGGACGCGGAACACTGGTTGCGTATATATATATGCGTGTGCGTGCGTGCAGCCATGGGGTGGCGTGCGGTGCGAGAATTCGAGGGAGAGATATTCGCTTTGACCTTTGTGTAATAGCTGCGCTGGACCGAGGGTGGGAGCTGATCACTTGTTTCAGAAATTATGCTGTATGTGGGCTGAATGGAGTGTTGAGGAATTTATTTCGCTGAGACTGACTAATTTGCTGCATTTTTCTTTGTCGGATCACGTAACTTTGACGGGATAGCGCACGAATTTGAATGCAGATCGAGTGCGGATTGTAAAACTAAATTCATAAAATATTCCATAAAATTGGGAATCTTCTTTATTCTTCTTATTTTACAAATTCATTATTTTGTTTTTCCCCCCAATTTTGTAGCAGTCACGTTGAATTAAAATCTGCGATTGCTGTACACCAATAAATCCTCATTTTACTTTTGATGACTTTCGCGCGATCGAATATCCCCCGAAAATCCATCAAATTTATAAGCACTATAAAGTGTACAATGCAACACGATAAAAACACACATTCAGATCCAACGATATCGCGTGCACCAACAAAAAGCTTCGAAAAAGCCTCGCGCGCTCGCAGACACACGCCCATCCTTTCAAAATAATCGGTAAAGTGGCGTCATATCACATACATTGCTCGCATCTCAACAATAGTCCACGGGTTTTCCCGTGACTTTTATTACCAGCTGCATACGCGGGAAAAACTTTTCGTCGACCGGAGCAGCGGCAGCAACAGCAGCAGTTACGGATTTTTATTATACAGAGGAGGGAGAGAAGGTGGGATTATTACCAGCGCGCGTCACTTGCACTCCGTCGAGTGTGATTATACGTGCAGACAGAGAGAGAGAGAGAGAGAGACGCGCGCATATGGCCGATGAATGCGCGTGAGAAGCACAATGGGCTTGAAATAATAAGGGCCTGTTTATGTACTGACACACAGTAGCTAGACGAATTTCGATGCTGAAAATGTCGCTTCCCGCTCTCATTCTATTTTCTGTTTTTTTTTTCTGTTTCAGAGCGACTCAAGCGCCCTTAAACTGACGCCACGTTATTTATCGTAGGATTAAAACTGTTTTTCAATTTCATAGCTGTATAAATTAGGAAATTGTAAATGTGTGGGCTTTCTTCTGTACTTATGCGTGGGAATATTTTTTCAGCCAAAACTTGGTCACTATTTGCATTATAAATTATTGAAAGCGACTTTTGTGACATATATTACAATTCTACCTTTTACTCTTTATCTATTAATTTTATAACTTTAATCAAATACGTCTGTTATCGATATTTCAGTAAAATATTTAATACATTTTATTTCGATTGAATCAAGCTCAAAGAATAAAATACTTATAAACATCACGGGCCCAAGTTTGACATCCCCTTTCAGTGTGTATTATATACAGATAGCATACGGTCGTTCGATCTTATGAGATCTCACAATACTCAATACCAAATCACCCTATATATGCAAAACGCATATACATCAGAACCCGATCGAACCCTTTAAGACCTCCTCAAGCATTACCCACAATAAATTCAACCTATAAGCCCCGCGCTAACAATGAAATAAAAAAGGCGCCCCATTCGAACAAGAAACGCTGCATGCACGCGCCGTGACGCTTCCGCGGGCGAAAAAAAAACCTTCCCAAATACACGCGCGCATTAGAAATTCCGTCGCACCGTAATTCCACTCGATATACCATTCCCCTTACATACAGAATATGCAAATCAGGTATATATATATTTAAGCCTAAACAATCGCGTGTACGCATGCATAAAAAATCTATATCGGCCGCGCTGCTCTCGATTTATATATATATATATATATGAGGCGTTTCACGTCA
>UELV01180661.1:2588-14692 GCA_900490015.1 Megastigmus stigmatizans
CACATACACAGACCTACTAACATACATAGACCTACTAACATACATACACGAAAAAACAAATTTCTTTTTTTTTGTGTATAATTCCTTAAAAAATGTTCTTCTTTCATGTTTTGAAAAAAAATTTTTTTCATGATTACAAAACTGCCTTTATAAAAAAGTAAAAGCAAAAGAATTATCACATAAGCCTTAATGTTCCATTATGCAATAAAACCAATTCTTGTTTTATATATAATCCCGTTTTTAAAAGTTTTTTTTATTGTGCACGGTTCCATATTGTATTGTGTAATATTTGAAATTTTTCCGATATTTATATTTACATTATTTGGCAATTTAAAAATATTCACCTAAAATTCAGCATGAAATTTGCACGGATTTCATGCGGATATTTAAAGCAACATGCACAAATATTACCTGTGAATCCATACGTTTTTCATGATTTCCTCACTAAATTTGCATTGTTTAATAAATAATTACGTATTTGGCTTAAGTAGCGGTTATCTTGTAAAATTGTGCCCATAGGTCACAAATATTGGTTCTAAACTTCATTTTCAGGTACCAGAATCTACTTTCCAAAGGATTCAGCAAGGATTCAGTAAGGAATCCTTGCTGAATCCTTGCGGATATTTTTAACCGGGAATTGCTTAAATTATAAGTCAACTCACCGAACAAACTCCCTGTGGTCTTTCCGCAGCTTTCACAGCTTGGCCACAAATTTGATTGAAGGAGATTCTTTCAGGGTAATTTGTCCTCTTGCATTCGTCATTACTGATGACGTGCACCAGTGCATAGTTCATTACATTTTGTGATCTTCCACCAAATTCGATTCTTCTTCCACTAGCAGGCATGACTGCAACCTTAATCGAAGTGTATCCGTAGCCAGCGATTACGGCGATTTTATCAACGTAGCTTTCATCACTTGTAGGCAATTCCAATTTTTTCAAATATGGTCTTTTGTCTAATCCTAAGCCTTTGCTTAACTAAAAAAAGGTAACGATTTTTTTTTAATAATTGTCACATTCTTCTTTTATAATGCTATACAATAGGTATAATCATTACTTTCTAGTGTGACTAATTTAAACCTAATTAGTAGTTTTAATATTCAAGGTGACGTTAGCGACTTATTATAAAAAATGAACATTTGTTGAAAAATTTATAATGATAGATACCATACGCAACTACGTTGATGCAAAATTTAAGGGAAAGGTGCAATGGGGTCATCGACTTAAAATTAGAGAAAAAAGTTAAAAAATTAAAAAAATTATCATGGGTTCTAATGGCAATAGGTTTTTTGAGATGCATTATTTCATTTTTTCTTAAATATAAGAACGTAACTATTTTAGAAGACTATTCATATACATATAGTTAATAACACAATAATAATATATACAATAAAGTTAATAATATCTTTCAAAATATTTTTAAGCTGTTTGTACATCAAAAATTTAAAAAAAATCAGTAAATAAAATGAATTAAAAAATTAAAAAAAAATTATAAAAACAAATTGGGGCAGTGACTGCTCTTGTCGTGTACAGTGGTAGTCTCATGTATAGGGATGCGATTCTATCTCTTCGGGATAACAGTTAACTCACGTAGGGATAATTGTTCTCCTAAAAGCATAGTAAAATCACAGCAGGAGGGTGTTTGTCACGGCGCGGGCAAGTCGTTGCTTCGCAAGAGTGCTACTGTCTTAAAATGGCGGGGCAACTGCTACCAATACATTTAATGCAACCATCGTCCCGACAGAGCCACCATTGTCCCAAATTTTCTTCGTACACTCGATTATACAATTAAATAATATTCATGAAATAATTTGATTTCTAATTTTATGTTCAATTAACCACTTTACAGCTCGAAAAAGATTAAATAAATATTTCAAATGTAAATCTATTTATTCTATTGTGTTATCTCTATCCTACTTGTGGCCCCCACTTAGCACTAACCGATAGTAGGATCTATAGCATGTTTGTAAAAAAGCACATCGTAATTTCTTATAGAGAAATCTGTGTTAATCGGTGTATGCTAGAATCAAATCAGCAGTATTCAGATCATGGAACTAAATGTCTTGCTTATTCAATCAAACCGTTAATCCTAAATGTTTCATTACACCACAATATTGAATATTTTTCAAGAAGACTAAATTTACAGTATTCTCACCTTCATAATAGCAACGTCATTAATTGTGGCAGGTGGAACGTATCCTTTGTGGGCGTAAACCTCTTCCACATCAAACTCCATTGCACTGTCAGTATTCAAATTAGTTGTACCGACGACTACTTTATACTCGGGTGTAGAGAACGTGTTGTTGTCTTCAATGACACAGTGAGCTGCTGTCAGTATGTAATTGTCAGCGATTATTCCACCGCCGCAGATGTTCCCGCCATTAACTTGAATTGACACCTGGTACTTGAACTGACCTGCACGTGCTCTATTGCCGCCGATAATGCGGTCCCTTTTAGCTGCAACTATAAATAGCAATTAGTACATATTTGATTCACGAATACAAAAAGAAATACTATTACTTTCTAGTTCTTAAGTATACTTTCATATAAGCAAATGTCATTTTGCATGGTTAGAATCCTGATAATTATTCAATAATTGACAGATCTACAGCAGATAAATCAATTGCTTCAGACATTTCTAATTCGACATGTTTCGCAATTCTTTTTTAGCAAATAGATATCAGTGCTTCAATGTAGTCACATATTGTAAAAACTCTCACATTTTTGCAATAGGAATTTTTCAAATATTTTTGCGAAGCTGTATTTATTAATTTTTAATAGCGATAACACATTCAAGCACTAATTCACCTTTAAATGAACTTACCATTTTCGACTAATACAGAAAGAGATATGCAAAAAAGGCAAAGTATTAAAGTAGCGTGCCTCATTTTTTTATTCTACGTTACTATTCCAAATTAAGGAAAATCACGAGCTTTTATACTTTTTGAATCAGATTATCTCTTATCATGTTACGTCATCTATTAAGTATACTTTAGTATCGAATTACATACATGTTTAATTTATTAAACTGTGTCAAAAGAATAGTATAAGTTTAAAAAATAAGTATACACTATTCATGGATAGTCTACTTTGATATTGTTCAAATCATCATAGTTGTGTACATACGTCGTGAGGTCTAAGGTATACAGTGCATATTATACCACACCACATATCAATATAAAATAATGCCACGGTAGTGATATTTTAGCTATATTTGTTGCAGATGTTTCAAAAATTAAGTGGTAGAACCTTTACAACCAAATTTCGCTTGTTTTAAAAGTGTAAATTAAGTATTTGCAATGGCAAGGCTATACGATGATGTAAGTTGCTAAGGTGTCGGTTTTGAGGCTAAAATGCATTTGTCGTTGGTTCCTTTGTTGATGGAAAAATTAAATATAAAGACGAAAAGTAATCACCAATCATTGTAAAAAATAAAACGTTAACCTTACGAACACTTGTGCTTGCTTCAAGATAAATAACATTCTTCATAATATTGATACTTTACTACCATTGAAAAGTTTCTACGCATCTACCGTGGTACTTACTTTATTTTTTATATTACTCTAAAGTACATATTTATACGGTATGTCTCATAACTATAAGACCACGCTGATTTTATGCAAAATAACTGTAATAATGTAAAGCATCATAGTAGAAACTATTTGAAGTTTAAAAGAATCATATTTTACCACGACTAACGAGTTTGAAATAATAGATGATTTTCTTTAAAAACAATATTTTATTGATATTTAGTATAGACAGCTAAACGAACTATATCATAACTTCTATCCCACAATGGAAACTCTTGTAACCTCGATGCTGCTTCCATTGGGCATAAATATCGACCATCAATAAATCTAGTAATTTCATCATAAATTTCTAAATTTTGTTCATCACTCCTACTTTTTGCTACCTTACAAGAGGCATTATCTCCACCTTTCTGTAAGTAATCAAAAATATACTTTATACTTTAAATTTATGCGCAATATTTAACATTTATATGCAATATATTTTTTAAACAAAAATTGATTGTATGGAATTATAGACAGAAATAATTTTATTACTAATTTTTAATCGATCTTTATGATTTTTTTATTTTTTTTGCGTATAAATTGTATAACCGTTTTTTTTTTTTTTTTGAAAAGTTGTAGCGTCATGAAAATATTTAGAAACACTTTTTTTGCATATCTTTTTATATTTATTAAAATAAGGAGATTTCTGAGTGTGTAAACCATGTAGTAGAATGTGTTTTTATTGCCAATTTTTGTAATTCATTATCACCAAATGGGATTTCTGCTACTATATTTAAAAATTTATGTAAAATTAACTAAAATATCATGAAATAAATATCGAATCGAGGAAAATAACGGAAATAATCATGAAAACAACGTAAAAAATCGGTAAAATAACGTAAATCTCCTCTTCATTCAGATAGGATAGTCAATTGTCATTAGTGAGAATGACAATATGGCCAATCTTGTACAGGACAGAGACCGGGACGACAAAATCTTTTTATAAGATAGAGAGATTAATTATACATAATTACTTATATAAATACATAAATTAAAATATTATAAATATATTCAAAATTATTAATAAAATATAAAATTGTATATTATCATCAACAAGCTAACAATAGTTAGATATAAAAAAAGAAATCACAACAATACACGACAGTGTTAAATTATTTGCCCACTTGGAACATCCAACTAGGATACTGGGGGAAGGGGAAGTTAGGGATAGATGGATTTTGGGGAAAAAGTGGGTTTTGCGGGAATAGAGGGTAGGATGGATTTTGGGGAAACAGTGGTTTTTGTGGGTACTGCTGCTGTGGAGGAGCACCACCTCCAGACTCCTGGACATTGCGAACACGCATGTCACCGGTCTGCACACCGTTGATCACATTCTGGATGAACTGCACAAACGATGAGACTCTGGTATATACGGCCGCTCTGGAAGTCTCTACGCAACCAGTGGGGCTAGTGCTCACGATTCCGATAATCGTCGTACCGAAGACTAGTGGACCACCACTGTCGCCCTATAGTAGAAAGTGCATAATTTAATACAACGAATAAAACATTTGCTAAAAAAGACTTTTATGCCGTTTAATGAACTAGTCTTTATATAAACTCTATAAGTCAATCAAGTCTTTATATAGATTGATAATGATATAGATGTTTAAGAAACGAGTTTGTTTAAGTTATCAATATCAATTAATTATTTAATTAAAGCAAACAACCAAATAATGTAAGTTAGACTTACTGAGCAGACACCCTCTGCTCCCAATCTACGTTGGTACGCTTGGCCGCAGATTTGCGTCTGGGTTATTATCTGAGGATAGTTCTTCTGCTGACAAGCCCTGTTAGAAATGATCTTCACTTTCGCAAATTTAAGCTCATTGCTCGATTCCCCGCCAACCTCTTTCATTTGTCCATCAGCAGGATCGTATTGTATTTCCATATTATTCAGTCCATAACCGGATATCACTGCTGTCTGATCAACATAAGAGTTGCCACCAGCAAGAAGATCCACCTTGCTCACATCGCTATTCGTACTGAGTCCCACACTCTTTGATAACTGCGGAAGTATTTTCATTTTGATTACAAATTTACGATAACATGATTGTGATGCAGCTTAAGTGTGACTGAATTTTATCATTGAACAAAACAGCATTCAAGGCCCGATAGCATCTCGATGAAAAGTATGAATACAATCAATATGTTTTTGTGAAACACGAAAAACTAAACGTACTTTGTAAACATGTATTTATATTTTAATCTTTGTATCTTTAAAAGATATTAAATAATCAATAATTATTTAAGCCAACTACAAACTCATTTGTAATTCGCAGAAAAGGGAATGAAAAAACTGCATTGAATTTATTACCTTCATCACTGCCACATCATTGACTGATGAAGGAGGTCGGTAGCTGTTAAGGGTGTAGATCTTCTCGACATCGAACTCACGACCATTCTTGGTATTCAAGTTCGCCGTACCGACGACGACCTTATAAGCGTGCGCGAAAAACTCGCCACTTTCATCGATCACACAATGAGCGGCAGTCAAAATGTACTTTTCGGCGATAATTGAACCACCACAGATGTTGCGACCTCTCACCTGAATCGACACCTGATGCTTAAACTGACCTTCTCGTGCTCTATCACCCCCGACGATGCGATCTTTCTTTCGTGCTGCAACTAGTGAAAGAAAGCACAAAAATTGTAAATTAGAGATAGTAAAATTTTCGAATTAAAATAATTGAAAGACGTATTGGACGAGTTGCGTACAATTATTTTGTATGCCATTAAGGTGAATGTCCCAATTTCTACGCACGTATCATATTCTTTTCACTTTGATTTTTTTTTTTTTTTTCAATTAGTGTAGAAGTGAAGATTATCTTTATAATAAATTAATTGAATATTATGAATGATTATGAAAAACTTCATATCAAGTTGAAAAGATTATGAAAATCTGACGAAAGCAGCGAAATATAATTAGTTATAGTGATGCATTTTGAATGCCCCTATTTCTACTTTACTTTGTGCACGTGGTAGTGCATTGGCATGTTTGAAGATAAAAACGATGTAAGCATCATTTAATTAAATATCAATGAGTAGAATGGGTACATGTCAAAATCATAGATTTTCATGGTGAGTTGAAATAGGTACATTCTCTGTATGTGTTTAAGTGCCTATTATTTAAAGTAAACGGTTTAAAATGAATTTTACAAAGTTATTAAAAAAATTGCAGGCTTAATTAAGACAATTATTATATTTATTGAATGCTTGCTTACTAGAATAAATTTTATAGCCCTTTTCTTTTAGTTATTTTAAAAAACTTTTTATAATAACATACCATTGCTAATTAAAGTGCAGCAAATTATGCTGAGAACGCAAAACAATAAAGTGATCCGGCACATTGCTTAACTTATTGGATTGATGCTGTTTAAAAAATAACTAACGTTAGCGAAGATTAACCGTTTATATATACATCAATTTGGTTAATTTCTTATCATCTGACGTCACGTATTAAGTATTCTTTAATGCTAACTTACTGACGTATTTCATTCACGAATCTATCAAAAGTAACAACACAAATTTATAGTGCATACATTGTCCACGCTTGGTTTGTTTTGCTATTGTACGAAGCTGCCAACGTTTATTTACTCAAAATTAAAAATGAATTAATACAAATGTCAAAACATTGAAAAGTCGATGAAATATTTTCCTAGTAATTTTTAAAAGCATAAGTGTCACATGCATATCACTGCTCTGAACACTTTGTCATATGGTCAACATTAAATATTTCAATTAGGTACTGAACAATCTTGAATAAAATTCTAGTCGATACAATAATTATAGTTTAACAAAATAAAAGCATAACATGGATTAAAGTTAAAAATTAAATAATTTAAAAAAAAAACAACAAATTCTTGAAATTATAACAATATTTTTTAATTGAACAAAAAGTAAATAAAAGGGAGTCTGTCTATTTTTCGCATATGCATGAATTTCATTGCATATTCTTATAAACATGCATTAGTAGATATTTATATGGAATAATATATCGTAAAGGTGCATACACCTAGAGAAAAAAATCGTATACTTTATGCGCTGGTATGAGGAAAAATTAAATATTTTATTTTAAGACTTTATTTGATATAATATCATTATTCTAAATACATGTACGTCTAAAATCACATAATTAAAGATAAACGTATTATAAGTTGTTCTAAAAAGATGCGTAAAATATATGAAAATACGTAAAAAAATATATATAAAACTGAATTTAAATCTAAATGACTAACATACAAATGTTCTACTTCATAAATTGATGAATTGATGAATGCATTGATTGACTTTATCAGATAACAATGATTTATGTTCTGACACCTACTTTTAGATGTATTATGATTGAAGGAAAACTTTTTAAGATTGATTTACAAACAAAATTATATCATTTTACAATGCGCAATTTCAAATTGACCCTGCTTATGAAAACTATCACGTAGTAATTTTCAAATAGAAGACCTCTAGCTTCGGATGATCCTAACTTGTGTTCAAATAAATAATATTATATTCTTAAGAAAACATTTTAAAGTTTAAATGTTGTAGTTTAAAACTAATTTTTCAATTTCTAATACGACCATTGGGATCGAAGTTGTTATTCATTATATTATGAATATTGGATCTTTTTTTTTTTTGAGAAATTTAAACGTGTTAGTTTTCATAAGCAGCACCAAAATATTTCTGAAATTATTTATATATAGAATTTATGACATGCTAATTTATGTAATTAATATTCACAATACTTTATCGATACATTTATAAATATGCTTAAAATTTTAAATTTATTTAACAAATGTCGAATCATTAAAAAGTTTCTCATGGATGCACCCACCCTATGTAACATATTTTAACTTAAATTGTTGCTTTAAGCCATTTTTTTACATATAAATTAGTCATGATTCATTTTATAACTATACTACTAAAAATTATCTTTTTATTACTGAGTGCATAAAACTCGACTTTAGATGCCTGTTTAACGTGCGTAAAGTACCCCATTTTTTCACGAGTGCGTAAAGCGATTCCTAGTAAAAAAAATGGATATTTTACGCACGCTAAACAGGCATCTTATAGGTTGAGTTTTACGCACTTACTTACAAAAATAGTAAACGCAATACGTGCGAGAAACACCTACTTTGCATACTAGTTGCGTAATGTACTATTGTGACACTCTATGCAAGAAGCTCGACTTATCGCACATGGAAAATCAGGCACATATGTTAAATTGAGCTTAAAAACTCGTTTCGGTCCTGTAATCGTTCACACAAAAATTAAGTTAAATGACTTGATTTATTGTAAGATGTTGTTACATGTAAAGAAAAGCATCGAACCCTAAAAGGATTTTTATACAACATACTATTATATAATCATGAAATTATAGGGATTCGTCACCGATACACTCTTAAGTATTTTTGATCAGCTGGTTTTAGAAAATATCCACCCTTTAAACTATTTAACAATATATGTTAAAATGTCATATTGATAATATCAGATTCCCAGTGCCCCATCTCAATTAATACTACACAATGTGGCGGTGCAGGGGGAAGGGGCGCAAACAAGATTAAAAATATTCGAAAGACATTGGGGTTCAAAATTCTAGCTAATTTAAATTATAATTTTGATATATTATAATGTATACAATGTTCTAATTAAATCTGGATGCATTTACCCGACGTTTCGAGCCCGCTCCAAACTTGATGCATTTAACAATAAAACCCAATTCTGAAAAAATAATAGCTACCTCAACCGGGTCAAATATTACTCGTATGCAGTCTAAACTAACAAGGGGAACCCAAGGAGTCCGGGAATTCTTTGATCGAATGTATCAGATACGTGTCTCGTATTTTAGTCAAATGGGCTCTGGGACCAGAGTTAATGCCCATTTAATCAAAATATATGAGTCCTGTCAAAATACATGGTTGTCTTAAAACCTTTATTGCAAGGTCAATATATATCGTAGAGAATATTACAAAAAACACATCAAAAGTATAGATAATAAGTTTTCATTTGTATTTTTAAACGAGTTAATAGCACTTTTCATTAAAAAGTAATGAGCAACCAAAATTTAAGTTAATTTTTGAACCTTAAAATTTAGCGTTCATAACTTTTGATCAGCATATCAAAAGTGTAGATAATAAGCTTTCATTTGCATTTTTAAACAAATTATTAGCAGATTTCGTTTAAAAGTTATGAACGATTGAACATCGAGTTGATCGTTTATTAGAATTTATGTTTTTATGGTACTCTATTTTAAATTTATTTTCTTACTCTATCAAATACAAATATTTAAAAAAAGATTCTTGACATATTTATAGTTTGGTTTTATATCTATTACCTAATCAATTTAATTTTTTTAAACTATTACTGTTACAATAATAATTATAAGGTATAAGTATCTATATTATTCATTATTTTATTTACTGATTAATTGTGATAAAACTTAATTAATTATTAAAAATTTTATGATATAAAATAACGATAATAAAATATTTTATGGTTTTAATCGATGAAATTTCTTCCACTGTACGTAACTTTTATTATTTTCTTCATACTGACAGTGCCTTCAACTGAAAAAAGGGACTAAACATTTCCATTGTGTTGGCTTTATTGTATCAAATTTTTATCATAACAAACTTCATGTATCTACTATTTCTAAACTTGGGTATAAAGTTCTTACAAATTGTACAGCCCAATATAAATCATATTTATAGCCCTATAATGATATGCAACTGATTTATTGTTTACATAAAATTGCCAAAAACTGTGTTTATACGAGTTTTTTATAGACGACAAAACATAATAAGCAAGTATTTATTTGAAAATTTTCAGTGTAACTTCTTTGTTTAAAGGGATCGTAATATTTTTTAATAGACAGTTGAAATCTCAACAATATAATGGGCATTATATTTAATTGATCAACCATCATATATTTAATTGACAAAATCATATATAATTGTATACACAATAAATAAATTCATAGTCCATTATTAAATTAAATGAAGTTTTATTTTATTTAAAAAATAGATTGAATAAATAATAAATACATTGATTAAAATGTAGCCAATCACTTATGTACAGATGAGGCCTACAGTTAACGAATTGTCAGTGTCGTGGAGCGCATATCGGACCTGCTGACGCCTTTAATAGCGTTCTGGATGAAGTCCAGGTAAGACGAGACCCTAGTGTAGACTCCAGCTGCTACATTCTCCTTGCAGCCAATGGGACTAGTGCTCACGACTCCGATGAGGGTGTCGCCGTGGTGTACGAGTGGGCCGCCGCTGTCACCCTGAAAATTTTAAATATATTTGTAGACTTTATCTATGCCAAGAAAGATTATTGAAATGGATTTTAATTGTTGTGAATGATGGATAGAATTGTAAATCTTATACTGTAGTTTTGATTACATCAGAAATTACCTATACAATGTGATTCTAAGATAGAAAATTGCAATTCTAAGAACTATCCTCTTTGACTGATTTTTGTTTAATCGTAGACAAATGTTAATTATTAAACTAATTCATAAGTTGAGTAATCAAATGTGAATAATATAAATCTATATAAATACAAAACTATCAATGATTTTACAACTTTCATAAAGAAACTTGTAGGCGACTTTCGAAATAAATTCACATGGAATTTTATACTTACAGAGCAGACACCCTCGGTTTTGGTAAAGGAACGCTGAATAACCTGAGCGCAAATGTGCTTCTCAGAGACGGTGCCATGGTAAGGCTTCGCGCACGTGGCTGAGCTAAGGATTTTGGTCTCGGCAACACGCATCTTGCCATAGCTGCCACCTCCGGTTTCTATGGCTAGACCAGTGACAGGATCCTTATCGAGGTTCACCCAGTTCCAGCCGAAACCGGTGATGATGGCCTTTTCGTTAGCGTAAGTCTTCTTTTCAGCCAGTTTGAGCTTACCGAGGTTAGAGTTTGAGCTGATGCCCAAGGGTTTGTTCAGCTGAAATTTGTTTTTGTGTTTGTGTTAAAATTTACTTCTAAACCGGTTAATCGTATCATAAAGATATTGGTAACACCTAGATTCTGAATTTTCATTCTTTTGAAATTATTTTATTTTAATATATACTTTTCATTTTTTTCATTAACCCATTAACGACCAAGATCCCGAATTTTCAACATCTTTTTCAAGGCCTTTTTTCAACTAAAAAAAAGGTTTGAAAAAATTTGAAACAGATCATATCCGACGTATTTTGAGCTGTTCTTTCGAATGGTGATACCGAATTTTGACATCAATTGCACTTTTTTGCAGTATTTTGAATTATTTTCATTGCATTTTCCTTATGAAAAAAATTCATAAAGTTGAAAATTTCCAAATTTTTTACCATTTTTTCGTGAAAAACACGCCATATTTTTTGCAGGAGTATTTTAACAAAAAATGGGTATGACCATTCGAAAGACAAGCTCAAAATACGTCGGATATGATCTTTTTCAAATTTTTTCAAACCTTTTTTTTAGTTGAAAAAAAAAGCCTTGAAAAAGTTGTTGAAAATTCGGGGTCTTGGTCGTTAATGGGTTAAGTT
>UELV01180662.1:3603-13847 GCA_900490015.1 Megastigmus stigmatizans
ACAGCTCTCAAGGTACAAAAATTCTATTTATATATAAAATTTTGACAATATTAAAGCAGTTTTACTTCTGCTATCGAAGGCCATAGAAAATCAAATTTTTTCCTAATATTATTTTCTCAAAAAATAACAAATCTTAATGCCTGAAAATTTAACAAGTTCATACTAATAATAACCTTAAAAATTTAATAAATTTTCATAATGATTGATAAATGGATTCAAACGTTGTAACTTAAGTTACAAAAAATGATATTTTTCAAAATAACGACGCAAGCTATTTTAAAAACTAATATCTCAAATTGTCTACAATTAAAAGTTCTTTCATAAACACATTGTAAATTTTTAAAATATTAAACTTGCAATACGAAAAAAACTAATAAACCAAAAATCGAAAAGTCATTTTTTTAAATAAAACAAAATAAAATTATTTTTTAGCTCCCGATCCACAAAAAAAAACGTATAAAATGAATTTTTAAGCTTGATAATCAGTTCATCCGTTCTCGAAATACAGAGGTATAGGTGCATACATACACACACACACACACAAACACGAAAAAAATTATTCTCAAAACTAGTCAATTTTTGTTCCTTTGATGTTAAAATGTTTTTTAGTATTTTTAGAAAAAAAAATTTTTCACCGATACAAAGCTTTCTCTTTGAGGGTGCAAAATTTTCTCAATAATCTTCGACTAAAAATTTCTAAAAAGTTCTTATTGGTTAAAGTTGTAGTTGTAATATAAAATTAAATTGAACGATATCAAGGGGCGCGGTAGCGCCCCCGATGGCAAGTATGAGAACCGCAGGTCGCAGACGAGCCTCTACTATATACTTTGAATTTGCTTTTTAACCTCGAAGAATTTTTTCCCTAGACTATTCGGGAGAAAATCGTAATAATAAATCACAATCAATTAGTTCTGTCATTAATTTTTTGAACTTCCCAACCATATCGAACACTGGTCGAGTCGTATATAAATCATAAAAGCGTGACATCACAATTGAAAAATGCCGCGACGATTGCGTCATAGCGAAACTTTGACAATAAGCTCGCAGCGCGCGTCAATGTAATAATAACGAAAAGACCAAAGAAAAGCTCGTATCAATCAGCGAAATATCAATTCTGACCTAATTGAATTCCACCCGCCTATCATTTCAATTTTTCCGAGTCCTTACATAATTCATTCAATCAAAAGCTAGCAACTGTGCCTTCGATACCTATACACACTAAAATCGAGCCACGCAGAAACAATACACCGCATAGTCCACGAATCGCGCGCTAAACCTCGCAAACCACAAAGAGATTAAAACAATAACCGAGGCATTTTGCTCAACAATGTACGGCCGAGAACGAAGAACACACAGAGGATAAGAGGGAGGACGGACTTTGTGTCGTGTGTGCGTGTATCGCGCGCTCCTCTCGCGATAGAATTCATGGATGCGAGAGAGCAGAGGCACATGCGGGATCATGCAGAGCCACTATGGCATTGATTGAATTAATCTGTCAATTTACCAATTACACGGATGAGTTTGTTTGGCGCGGCTCTTGGGCCGCGCTGCTGCCGCTGCTGCCGCTGCTGCTGTTGCTGCTGCTGCTCTCGTTTGCTTCCCCAGTCTCTCTCTCTCTCTCTCTCTCTCTCTCTCTCTCTCTCTCTGTATGCATTAATTCTCCTCTCTCTCTCCCTCCATACGTACATGCATGTACCTCCTCTATCTTCCTCTCTCTCACACATACTGTCCGATCGAAACTCACCCGATCGGCTCACATGTAGGAGGGTGTTGGTGCGTGTATAACGAGCTTGGCAATGTGTACATGTGCGTGTGTCTGTGTGTGTGTTCGAGCGCGGAGCCGAGGCAATACGTAACCGCGTGGCTCGAGGCACAGATTCAACGAGCTCAATTGGTACACCGAACGAAGAGGAGGATCGTATTGATTCTTCGGTTACATGCTCTCTCGAACTCAATACTATCCGAACCGCACGAGAGAGTAAGAGAGAACAACAAGCTCACGAAGAATCCATATCTCTCTCTCTCTCTCTCTCTCTCGTTCTCTTAATGCAGATGCAAGGCATGTTTTTGAGTGGGCTCAGAAAAACGTAATAAGACTGAACCCTGAAAAAACAAAACTTATCGTGCTGGGCAGTCGTCCATTTATTTCTGCTCTTGATTTTAACGCTCTTCGTACTGTATCCATTAATAACATCGCCATTGATTATGCTGATACTGTTAATGATCTTGGATATCAAATTACTAGGACTCTAGACTGGGACAAGCAGGTGAGTCGGATCTTTAGTTGCTCTCACGTAACCTCAAACAACGTCTTATCGAGACATTGATTTTCCCTCACTTTGACTATGCCTGTGCCGTCTATAATGATTTAATGCAAGAACAGAACCTCAAGCTGCATCGTCTGCTTAACACATGTGTGCGATTTGTTCATGGTTTCATTCCATGGCAAGACCCCGTTACACCTTATCGCTTATCATCGCTCTGTTGCTGGCTGCGCTGGCTTTCGCAGATTTGTCGTCGGGTGAACCTGCCCATTTGCGGGATCTTTTTACTTTGCGTGTAGATCTTTCTGATCGCCGAATCTCGCCTCGCTTTATTCCTGAACCGTTGGGATACTCTGTGCCACGTATTAGAATGCTTGAGGAATCATTTACCATCAACAGCGTCTAAATTTATTAACTCCCTCAAAGAGCACGAAATAACGTTTGATCTCAAGTATCTCCAGCGATTCAAACTCTTGGTGCGTACTAAGCTGGTGGTCAGTGAGGTCTCGCAGTGGCGTCAGAGAGTTGCGCAGGATGCTAGATTAAGACTGAATCCACTTCCACACGATAATGCTCTGCGTGAAATGTTAGATAGGTGTACATAAATTCCTAGTTCATATTTTTAGTCGTATTTTATTGTAAATATCGTTAACTATTTTATACGTGCGGTTATCTTGTTTTCTGTGACAGCTATATTTACTTATTTATTTATACTTAATCATCTTGTTCTTCAGTGCGAAATACTTTTTTTTTTTTTTATATAAATGTATAAAAATTGTTAATTGTTCATTTTTCTTTTATTTTGTTTATTTATAAACTACGTACTTATATGCAGGGCTGCCTCAATAAATTATTTTCAATCAGTCAATCAATCTCTCTCTATGGCTGCATTCCATCACGAATATATATGTATCATTTTTGTGGAATCATGGCAACGGCGAACATATACCCGCGGGCTTTCCACGCGGCGCTCGATATTCATTTGCGCGGAACTGAGCGGTGCGGCATCGGTTAAGGATTAACCGTCGATACGCGCTGATGTGCTTTTTGAACCTAATGAACGTAATACGTTCAAGTGGTCGATGATCGGTGCAGAATGCCGCGCGCGGAGCCGAGCTGAGCTGCAGCGCGCAATATGAAAAAAAAACCTGTAAACCCTTTAGCTGAGCTGCCGGGAGAGAGAAAGAGAGAGAGAGAGCTTTGAAAAATTTAGTTATATAAACGCATGAGCCCATATATATGCTCTGCGGCCTATCTAAATTATGGGTCTTATGCGGGAAAATGTGCCGATGATGTAGTATTAGCTCGCGAGGTTTAATATCGTGACGTGAGAGTTAGTGTAGGTGTGTATATTGGATACATATATTTATTTATTAGGAGCTTCTTTTCTCATTTGGATCATGTGCAATTCGAATAATGCAATTAAAGATACACATACTTAGACTTATAAATTACAATATTGTGTACGCAAGCTTTGTCTATAGAATTAAATTCTCTCCAAACTCGATTCTTTTCCATTACGAAATATTTATGTCTCCTTATGTGCAGTTGTACCGTAGAGCCTCTCGAAATGTAGCAATATATCGCCATTTTTCCTATAGCCGTCCATTCCTTCTATTCGAAAAAATTATAACATATCCAAAAGCTCGTCGACGCAATTTTTCGCTATACATCCTCCCCTCTCTCGATTATACGACACGATCCCCCGATCCAAAAAGCATATCCCTCCCATACATGAAAAGCAAAGTGGCAGGTGACCGTATAAGGTGTGTCTCGCCGATGTATAAACCACGCTGTACATATACACGTATATATATATAAATATATATATAAAGCATCGCGTACACTCACTGTAAGATACAGCGGAAAGACGTCGGCGGTGGCGGCGTCTGAGAGATCCCACACAGACACACACACACACACACACACCCATACAACGTGCTGAGAATTAATGCGAGTCTTTCGCATTATTGCTCGGCCGTAAATTTCGGCCGGAAGACGATTTAGCGAGGAAGCGCCGAGGATAAATCTTGAAGAAGTCGAAAAGCGTAAAACAGCGCGGCGGCGGCGGCGGCGCTCGGTAGGAAAGAAGGTAGCAAGAAGAAGAAGAGGGGCGGCGGTGGCGGCGGCGGCGGCGCTGCAGCAGCAGGAGCCGAGCCGCGAAGAAGCACTGCACATCGAGTTCCCGAGGATATACATTTAAGGAACGTCCGATCCTCCAACCAACGGCCTCCCCACGGCCGCGCACCAAGGCGCCCCGGGAGGATGAAGGCGTGTCTTCTTCGGGCCAAGAGGAGAGAGAGAGCGAGAGAGAGAGAGTAGCGAGAGTCTTCTTCTTCTCCGCAAGCTTCCCTCTCTTTATATATACGCTCTCTATCTTTCTTGCGTAGCCGCACCCGCAGTGTGTATAGCGCGCGCGGGGGTATATATCCTGCCTCTCTCTCCTACCCTTACCCCGAAAATCGCATTTTTATTGACCTCGGCTATACACAGTGAGAGAGAGCAACATTTCTGTATTAACCTTCTCCGCGCTTCCCTGATCTCCTTTCCCACTTTTATCACTTTTCAAACTACCCTGGCGTTTCTCTGTCGCCGTCGCTGCCGCCGACGCCGACGCCACCATACTTCTGTCGTACGGTTACTTTTATTAGGTGAGCCTTTTCTAACGACGCCCGGAATAATCAAAATACACTTCACTGCCATTTTCTTTCCTTTCTCCTTTGGCTTTTATACCCTACCCCGCACGCCTCTCTCGCTCCCACCGCGAGGCATCCGCGCTATACCCGCCGTCGGCTATACTTTTCAATTAACAACATTCCCTGTAACCTTTCAACTTGTTTTTACGTTTATTACTCGTCCGCTTTAGCCGCCGACGCACAGGATTCATTCGCTTAATCTTTTTATATATATTGGCAAATCGCGTGCGCGTGCAGTGGATCATCAAGTTGTAAAAAGTTTCCGCGGTAAGTTCGAGTGTATTTGTTTTTATGCCGATTACGGTAGTATATCCTTCTAACGGATGACTATCTTCCGAGCTTTGCAAAATTGAAAATTTTATGCTCTCGGCATAAAATCTCGAGCTTTATCGCGGGATGCTTTGTGCGAGCTTAAAGCACTCGAATATTTAAGGATTGCTACGTGTTTTTTCGGAATAAAATAAAAACGAAAAGGTTGTATACCGAGATACGTGGAATTATTAAACGAAACAAGTCTTAGTTCTAAGTAAAAATTCGATTCATTTAACACGAAATGTACATAATTTCAATTTAGCCGGTAAGGATTTTTCAAGGAAATAAAAAATAACTTTATTAATAATAATTTACCTCTGAGGTAGAATTTCAAGCTCAATTTCGCGATCCCGAAATTAAGTACGCTAAATACACAATGGACTATAATTACGTAAACAGTTAATTTATATGCATCCCTGTGCGCGTGAGCGCGAAGCCTTTATTACGACTTCCAGCCAATCTAAACAATTAATAACTAAGCAATCTGTGCATAAATAAAATAAGGACTTTATTCCACGTTTCGCTCTTCCATGTTTCATGTTCCACGTTTATTGTAGACTATTGCAACATTTTTATAGCAAACTTTTGCCGAACATTTCACTGACTTTGAAAGTATAACGTTCGCATTCTCGAAATCAGTTTTATTTATAACTAACGATGTGAAAATTTTCCAAAATCGAACTGCGGAATGGATACGAGAGATTCGTATGCCATAGTGAAATTATTCACACTTGAGCATCCACATAATTCCTTAATGGGTCTTGCCACATTTGGGCTCCACTTGCGAGAGTGTATAATGGTTCACCGTAATAAGGTTACAACCAAACTCAGGTCACAAATGGAATTTATTATTAGGGATTACTGCATTAAAGCCCGATTAAAAGCAATGCAGAATGCATTAAATTGGCTCGATCGAGCTCATATATGAATATACATTATTGCGAGTTGTGACAAACACTCAGCAATCTGTGTATATCACGTGATAAAATATACTTTTGTGAAAACAGTTATGAAGATCTAATTATCAAACTCTAGTGGTTGGTAATGCCGACATAATGTGATTGATACTTAATAGATTGATGATATAGAAAGGAAAACATTTTGTTAACGTTTCAAGCACGATAAATCTCGTAAACATTTGAAGCATATAGATACAGTAAATGATAAAAAATTGTTTTCAGCTGCGCTACTCAGATTAACTAGTACTACCAATGATATTCGTTCAAAAATTGTATTCAATATAGTCCAGATAATATTTACTTTTTAAATTAATTGAACACTTTTCTGAAATCATATCTATATGAACTTGAATTTATATTTAAAATATTGCTGATACGAAAAGCGCACAGTATTCATAAGATTAAAACGTTATAATTATTCAGAAACAGCTCAGCTAGAAAATTTGAATAAAAAAACATTCTTTTTGATGCTTCTCCGAGCAATTTTCATGTAGATACTGTTGTGTATTCAGTAATGGCTACAACAATATTCGAAATCAATTTTGTACAAATTTTGTATATATATTTTCTGGAATGGCTATTGTTCTCAATTTGGTCAGGAGGTAACAACTTCATTTCGACATGCATATCATATTATGATATAAAATAGCGTCTGAATTCTATTTTAAAAATTCCTTATCATATTATAAAAGTTCCAGCATATTTTTGAAACGTCATTTTATTAAACAAAAATATCTCCGGCAAAATTCTATTAGAAATTTTAAGAATTAATATATTTTTTCAATTACTTTAAAATGTTATTTTATTATTGATCGTGAAAGATCCGATTAGCATGAATTTACACTTGTATTATAAAGGTAAACTTTGCTTGCCGTACTAATTGATTTAAAATAGTGAGATGAATAATAACAAGTTATTAAGTCATTAAATTTAATTTAAAAAAGAAGAAATTAAGAATAATAAATTCAATGTTCGTTTTATGTCCACTAAATCTGTCAATATGTATTTACGTACGCCTACTTGGTTTTCCAAGAAAAATAAAATTCGGAGTTCTTTTGACTTCAACTTATGAAAATTGAATCCATTATTTCTGATTAAGAAATTCACGAGTTTTAAAAACATTGAACTTTTTAATAGGGACAGAATTCAAAAAATATAGCAGTGATGAAATAATACAATTAGTTTATACATGCACTCACAAGTATATACACGCCGAGATTAGTAAGACGCGTCATGTGAAGATCTCAACAACCCTTCGCAAACGTAGCAGATGCGCTGAATATATGTCGCATAGGTAGCTAAACTTGAAGAAGTATTTCTCAACTTCGCACCAGATAGTTTTCAAGGCATGTGTTTTCAAGGGAAAAATCGTCTCACACTCAGCTACTTTCTCTCTATAGTAACTGATAAAAATCGAATCTCGTGATTGAAAAAGTTTATCTTGAGACAAATCAGTTGTAAAATTTAATTTGTAAATTTAGCTAATCTATAACTGCGGGATTTGATTTTGAATATTCAAAATATACAGTACAATCTCAGGATATTTAAAATAAAAATATCTATTTGTTATTTTTACAAAATGTAGAAACTTTATAATGTTACTTTTCGAATAAAATGAACCTTTAAATAAACATTGCACATTCAGAAAAATACAGGGTTAAGCCATCTTAATTTAAAATTGTAAGTGTTGAATAAAACCTAAGTGTAAAAGACTGCTTTAAACTTTTTAATCTAGTTTGAAAACTTCATATAGAGTTAGACATCACGCAAACACCACGCGTCGAGTTACGGAAAAGTTGACGCGCTTAACTATGGGTTATCAGAGATAGAAATTAACACTTTTGTACGAAATTAAATAAAAAGTCTTTGTTTAATTATCTGATTCCTGATTTTTCTTGCACCGTTTTTATGATTTATTTCTCTCTAAGTAGTTAGTGTGCTAATGCAAATTGTTAACTTCATTGATTTCGTATAATATATTTTGGAATATTCACATTCAACATTATTATCGCTTGTCATTACTTGCACGTCACAGTTGTTTGATTAAGAATACTCTCGAGTAACTATGCGAATGTCCAATCACCTATAGCTAATTTTTCCGTTACTACTATAGATTGATCTTAGGATCGACGATAACATCAATAATATGCATTAATTATAGTTTGCACTACAGGTCGTAATATCGCAATAAATGAGATACAAGACGCGTACTATATAAAATGTAGTATCTGTAAATAAAATACTTCAATAATAGCTAGCTCGCGAAATCAATCCAACTTTAGTTAATTAAAATTCTCAATGATAAAAATACTGCACATTTGAAAATGAAGTGTTCATTCATAATTTCACAATTCATACATAATTTTCTCATTTGTGAAAAAATAACAATAAAGCGCTCGAACTGCGGCCTCCACACGCACGCGAAGATCCGGAAAAGTAAAAAAACAATAACACAGGTATTTCAACAAAATTAAAGGTTACATGCTTAACCGGACAAAAGTGATACACATCACGAATCGAATGTAATAATAAACACGTCGTGCAATTAGCGCGTCGCGCGGTTTGAAAATTTGCATCCCTCTGTGCAGCGGCGGCGGCGGCGGTGACGGCAACGCGCATTTTGATGATTTCCAAGAAAAAAATTTACATCGCCTCGTCAAGACCCCATCCCATATTTGCATATATTAATTCGTTTTATTAAATTGTGTGTTGGTGCTGTTGCTGTTGCTGCTGCTGCACTCACGAAAAGGGAATACAAAATATGCCGCGTAACGATTCTCCCATCGCGCGCCCACACACACACACACACACGCAATAAATCTTTAATCTCGCGATCGTAACGAATTTACATACAAAAAAAAAAGAGGATAACTCTTTGGTCGCGATCGATCCGTACAAAGTATTGAAAAATTCGTCAAAAGAAACACGCCCGCGTCGTAAACGTACAATATAAGCGAGTGCAGCAGTAGCGGGTCGGGGTCGGGTATACGAGTATATAATATGGTATATACACAGGACGGCCGGTGTATAGCGTGGCGCGCAGGCGGGCAGGCAGGCGGGCGAGTGCGCGCGCGCGAGCTCATAGATAATTGAATGAGCGCTCATGAGAGCACGTAATTTAGCACTTAGGAACGGTAGTTTAATCAGGCGCAGGCAGTGCAAACGAGAAAGCGTAATCTCCGAGAAAATGATGGAATTAGCGATTACACGGAGAAATAAAGTATAACTCGCTTAACCTATACGTGTGTGTGTGTGTGCCTCTCTCTGTGTGTGCGTGTGCGAGTGCGTACACACACACAAGTACACATATAGAGATGTATATATCGTCGCGGTTCAGAGGCTGCGGCGGCGACGGCGGTGGCGGCGGCAGCGGGGCGAAAGGCGTAATAAGAGGAGACTGGCCGTTAACTCGACGATTGACGCTCGCGCGCCAATCTCTCGCTCTCTCCCTCTCTCTGTATACGTGCTCTTTTTTCGGTTGTTAGGTCTGCTCTACCGCAGTGCACAGAGAGAGAGAGAGAGAGCCGAAAATTTTTCCGGGCGTAGTTGATATACGATTTGCAAATCCCGCGAATCCCGGAACGGTCACCCACTGCACACAAACGCACGCGAGGCAGCGTCAAAAGCAGCAGCAGCAGCAGTAACATGTTATATGCCCATCAGCTGAATGAATAAAGAAGCCGAACGACTGCTGCTGCTGCACCGCTGACGGATCGGAGCACCTAAATGTGCTGCTTCGCGATGTGTTTGTGTGTATTATATATAGGTGTAGGGAGAAGCCGTGCGCGCGCTCTTTATCGCCAAATTCGTTTGTGACTACGCGCACAATTATTCATGTCCACGCGGCGCGCGCGCGACGACGACGATGACGACAGCTCCGCGCCGCCGAGCTTTCGTAGCTTCTCTCTCGCTCACCCTTTCCCTCTCTCTCTCTCTCTCTCGTAGCCCGCGCTTTATTGTTCCACACGCTTTGCTCGCCTCGTGCGATTCTCGTCGCCTATATATATATATAT
>UELV01180666.1:558-14541 GCA_900490015.1 Megastigmus stigmatizans
CTCGTATTGCCTCATCCGTGCATTAGTTGACACTAAATTTTACACTTCAAAAGTTTGAAGTGTAAAATATATATATATATAAATCTCTGTCTGAATCAAAAGTTTGAAGTGTAAAATTTAGTGTTATCTATAAAAATATCACGAAATAATACAATAGAAAAATAATAGGAGTTTAATACTTTTTTCTTTATAAAAATACTCCAGATAAGCATTTTGTTATTTTATTCTCTAAATCTAACTTTTGGCTATTTATAGAAAATGTGAATATGCACTATAAAAACAAGAGAACTCGCTACTATAAATTGTTATTCTTTTTTCTTGAACAGAACGTTATACAACACCATTGTATTGTGTCGTCACAGCACAATAGTATCTAATGCGTACCTGTCTACTAATGCACGGATGAGATATATATATATATAAACCTATACAAGTGTCTGTGTATACTTGTATAGGATTTACTAATGCAAATATTACTGGCAAATAAATAAATAAATAAAATAAATAAATAAATATTATTTAACGTCACTCTATTTATGCTCCCACTCGATGCTAATCAGCAACGGAGGTCTACGGCGTGTGTTTGTAAACAAAGCATATATAATAATTTACAGAGCTGCTCGTGTCAATCGGCCGAAACTTTTAGACTCGAACCCGGGACCTCTGGGTTATGAGTCTATCGCTTTGTCGCCTGTCTAGGCCTAGTCTAGGCCTCAATCTGTATCTAATCTGTACAGAGATTGCTTCTACAATAAAAAATTAGATCCGCATGAGACAAAGCATCATTAAGCATAAATTGCGCTTACCTGTGTGTACTCGCTCCATTCGTATGTTCCGCTGCCTGATGCCGTTGTTACGTTTCCCGATTGTGTATTTTCTAGTTCTGAGCATGTGTCGTCGATTAATTCTTCAGTAATATTGACAGGAGCTACCATCTCGGTGATGGCGATTGAGAGACAAATACGCATCGCATATGCATTGAACAATGCCAAAAATTCCATTATAGCGAAAACCCATCTCTGCTGTATCTGAATGCCTAAACATTTAAAAGACACAATCTTATATACTGAATTTGAACAATTACGCACAGTCAATTATAATAAAAAATAATTTACTTACAACAACTGGCCCAAGTCTGTGACATATTTTCCACGAAATAACGTCATAATCCAAATCAAACTGTCGATACGAAGATTTATGTTATTTATAAGTCTTGTGTCAAGGCGTTGTTAAAAACCTATTTTAGGCAACTTTGTAATATCTCAATAGAACCTGTCTGTGCTGATACAATGCAATACGCCAGCCGCATCAACGACTTTGTTCCAAATATACTTACAATCTTTATATGCTCTGGCATAAATTAGCTGATAAAAATTGATATAAACTGATAAAAACGTAAAATATACATAAATTTGTTTTACGCATTGTTTGAAAAGCTTTGTTAAACCCCAAGTTCAATAAATGATACTGAAAACAAACAGTATTATTTATTTTGTAAATAATGCCTGCCAATAATTATCAGATAGACTGAAAAAGACACATTTCTCTCAAGCCTCATAATTTTCGTTCGTGCACCTCGGAGCCGCTCCACTTATCGGCTACACGTCCCGGCCCGGCATAAATCTATTTCCCTTTATGGCGGGTGCCCGTGAGGGCTCGACTTGTCGCGCCGCTGAGAAAAGGAGACGGACCGCTAATGCGAAATCCATATATCGGCGTGTGCGTAAGCGTTATTAGTTTTCTCGAAAAAGTGAAGTAAAGATCGTGATGCGAGGCTAATTCGATTCAAGCGTCGAAGCCTTGCTAATTGATTACACGGCTATCACTTGCTGCAACAATGTAGCGAGACTTTTTTAGCGTAAGATCGATGAGTTGCTATTTTAATGGATTATATACATTGTTTCAATGATTGCTGAATATTTATATATTTTGAGTGAAGTGTGCCCATAAATCGACACTGTTTTGCCTGTGTCAACGTAAGCAGCGGAGTGAGATTTTATGCGATAACTTAGTTTTTATCTGAAAATTGTCAAAACTATACCATAAAGTAGAAAAAGATTTTTTATAGCCTATATTATCATTGGAAAACGAGTTTTGATACTATATGATTTTAATAAAACGTGAATTGGAGTAATCGAGTAAATTGAAAATTGGATGTGAGTTGAAAAAAATCCTAGTCCCTCAAGTCATTCGCCAAATTCCTTAATCCTATACACTTAATTTTAAAAAGTACTTCCATGGAAAAAAAGTTTGTAGCCAGTGTTCAGCTAGATTTTTTGATTATATTATACTTTTTCTATTATCGTTGGCTCGAATATGCCTATATAAAAATGAGACACATATAATGGAGCATCTGCAAGCACATTGTTTGCGTAATGAGCATATACATCATTTGATTATCGCGTTAACCGCGCAGTCAAACAAACGATATATAAGTAGATAAGGCCGTGTTCGGCAAGACATCCGTCCCAAAATAACACAGGCCTACAAACAAAAAAAAGTACCCTGAACTGGAGTTGAGCCCACCTTATTCCTACGTATTTTAGATAACTAAAAAAAAACAAATTTCGAGATATCTTAAATTACGAAGTTAAAATTTTTTTTTCATCATTTTAACAAGTGACATTATAAGTACTCAACACACCTTTCAAAATTCATTTTTAATCACCTCCATAAGATTTTTCGTCTCCAGGATATGCCGATTTAAAGTTACAAAACGTATTTCAAGAGTAAATAAATTGAATAAGTAAGTATGGTTTTGAATGTTCTTGAACTTTCAATTGGAATATCTCTGAGACGAAAAATCATACGTAGGTGATTAAAAATGAATTTAAAAATAATTAAAAACAATACCACTTGTTAAAATTATGAAAAAAGAAATTTTAATTTCATAAATTCAGATATCTTGATGAAATTCGTTATTTTTAGTTCTTTTTTATCTCAAAAATACGCAAGTCTACCCCCATTTTTTATTTAAAATTCGTGTTTGGAAAGTCAAAATACGTAGGAATAAGGCGGTATCAACTCCAGTTCAGGGTACTTTATTTTTGTTTGTGGGACTGTGTAATTATTACGAATTCACCCAATAATTCATAATAAATTCGCAATCCTGCTTGAGCAAAACCATGGCCATAGTTAACATGTACAATGTGATTATTCGATTACGTGCCTCCGCAGAGATTCGCCGGGAGATAAACACAGCACGGGCAAAGGTGTCGGACGAGGCGCGGAGCATCGAGGCGAGCAGCTCGGACCTGTCGACCCAGCTGGACACAGCGCGCAGACTAAACGGCCAGCTCGTACCCTATGTCCGGGCCTTCGAGTACAGGCGATGGTTCGTTGGATTCGGTATGCGCTCCTTTTTCTAATACAATACTTCGCTTTTTGCTTCTGTCATCGAGTCTTTAGAACATTTCATTTCTATCACACGCACTTATTTCGAATAATATTTTTATATTGCACTTTGACATACACCGATATATATTTATTATGTACGATCGCGCAATTCACGGATATTTATATTAAATATGTACTTGAAAGTATTATTATCAATGGTCAAATACTTTCAACTTCAGATTATTACACAGGCCCATAAAAAAAGTGGTCTGTACTTTTGAAGAGACAGGTATATTCCCATGTATTTTTCGACGCTGAATCCGAATCTGAAGTCTTATTATGGGATCATCTAGTGATTTTTCGAGAAAAACGCAAAAAACATGATTTTTTAATGTTTTGTTCGAAATTTAAAAAAAAACTGAAAACGGTAAGTCTAATCTGACTTCAAATTTGAATTCTACGGATCAAAATACATCGAAAACCATAGTTTCAATTTATTTGCATGAAATTTATACCCTTACAGGATTTAAATACTATAGGAGCGCATAAAAACCATAGCAATTCAAAGTGGAAAGACCTCATACGTTCAATTGAAATTTGTATACGTAATATATACATGTAATAGTAGTTTGGTTTAGTAACTTGGTTTTCGATGTATTTTGATCCGTAGAATTCAAATTTAAAGTCAAATTAGTCTTACCATTTTCCGTTTTTTTTTAATTTCGAAAAAAAACATAAAAAATCATGTTTTTAGCATTTTTCTCGAAAAACCACTTGATGACCCCATAATACGACTTCGGATTCGGATTCAGCGTCGAAAAATATAAGATACATGGGAATATACCTGTCCCTTCAAAAGTACAGACCACTTTCTTTTTGTGGGCCTGTGTTATCAAAGAATTATAACCCCTTTCCCACCGTTTCACACCTTTTTACCACCCACATGAATCACAACCAGTTGTTTATCGCAGCTCGTACATATATATAAAAGAAACTGGCTGACATATACTGCACGTGTGTGTTTCTCGGTCCGCAGGCACGGCGATGTGCGTGCTGCTGATCTGGCTGCTGCTTTTCGGGGCTCTGTGCTGTCGCTGCAGCACCTCCGAAGACAGAGTGCGACCGACTCTTCTGTGGTGAGTATAAATACAGGAAATAGCCACCGAGATGATACCCGAAATTCCATCGTACGCAGGGAAACTTTGAGAATAGCTCCGACTATATTGGTAGTTTTTTTCGACTTGCTTAATATAGTTCTTTATGGGAAATTCGTCATTGACTATATGAAAGTTTTGAACCTATGAGTCTATTTTTGCTCTTTATAATATATGTTAAGTAGCATACGATTATTGAATTTCAATCGAATCATAAGAATTAGGAGTAGGAAATTTTACAATACAGTTGATCAAATAGATGGTGCAATTAGTATTCGTGAACTTTTCGCATTCGGAGGGGGGAGCCGAAGACCCGCTATGAATGAAACATTTGTCGGTTTATAGACTTTGCAATTGGGAATCATTGTTTGCGAGGCAGCGCCGCTTCGAAATTTGAAATGCGACTGCTGCTGGTCATAAATTTTACATGTATATATATATATGTATATATATATATCCAAAACTTTCTCGTTACGCGCGCATAATGTTTCAAGACATAATCAAGCAAGTTTTAAGTAGTCGAGTAACAATATATTCCCTATCGATATACACAAAAGTAAGCTCTGAAAGAAAGAAAAAATGAAAAAAAAATAAATAAATAAACGCATCGCAGGTTTGTGTTTCTGAGCTGTCTGGTCTCGATGGCGTTGTGGCTGGTGTTGATAGCCGCCCTGGCTCTTGCATCGCACGCTGAAATGCTGCTGTGTCGGCCGCTCGACGATCCCGAGTACAGGACAGTCGAGGCGGTCCTGGAAACTAAAGTCTTCCTCGGCAAACGACTCAGCGTCCCCCTCAAGGACCTCTTCGAGTGAGCATCTCTCTCTATATCTATATTATCCACCCTTTAAAAAGACTCCTCGGCACTCGTTACTCGTTTATATATCCCTTTTCTGCCAATTTAGCCCACTTTGCACAAGTGTCTTTGCGCTACACTGAGAAATTTCAATTGTTCCATATAAGTAATTCTAAATTGATATCCTACACATTTGTACTCTTTCATCCTGTGCCAAAGATGTTCAACTGAATTATTTCCAAGTAAACTCATTCAATATTGCACAAATTTGCCTCGATTCGCGCAAAGTTCCAAGCCTCTCGCAAGTATCATAAGCCTGGACACAATCGTAACGAGTCCAAACAATCGCGTGTGTGCGCAGAAAGTGCGAGCAGAACGGGGCTGCCTATCCGGCATTCCAACTGGACAATACCCTGAAGCTCGAACAATTGACGGCTCATTGGACCTGGACAGGACTGTCGCGCGCCTTCGCTAAGCTCAAGGTGGATCTAACCGGTCTGCGCATCCTATCGCCGAATCTACGCGAGAGGATGCAGAACTTGCTCTACGCCACCGGTGCTAATCTCACCGAGCACAGAATAATGGTGAGAGAGAATTGTTGCTGTGTGTATTTTCGGGGCTGGAAGGAGGCAAGGGCTACTCTGACTCGTTATCTGACTTCTCGAGCTACATAAATATGCAAGTTTCGGGTGCGCTGGACTAATGCATGTATATGTACGTGAGCTACTGACCAAGCGTGTGTATTGTTCGGTTGGGAAAAATGGCCTGTTAGATATACCTATGTGCATACGCTGAAAAACAATTTCCGGAGGAGTTGATAAAAAATTTATTTACTTGATTCAAAGATACATTGTTCATGTATGCTTCTTTTTTGCTCCATCGGAAAAGTAAATTTTCATCAGCCTAAGTTGAGCCAAAGAGAGTTTTTTCTCGCAGCGTGATACTACACTTTACAAGATTAATTGTACATTATTTTTTTTTTTTTTTTTCAATATCATCTTAATCCTTTACAATTTTGCACTCCTCCTGCTCTAAAATGCACTCATCATAGGTTAAAAATCTAATGTTGTTATCACTCATTAATTAATAGTAACAGTTTAAAAACATATATTATTGCTCAAAAACTTACTATCCATCATCCCAATCACAATAGCGAAATGTGACAGTAAGAGAAGAACGTGCGTTTTTCGCAGATCCAAGGGCCGATCCTTAACAAGGACCTGAACGCACTGTCGGACCAGGTGGAGAACGTGGCCCGCCAACTGACGGATCGTCGCACGGCGCGTAGCTTCCAAACGATAGCCGTTCAGATGCGCGATCTGCTCTCCCGTCGGGTCAAGCCCCTCATGAAGATACAGGACGAGCTGGTCTACCAGTTGGCGAGTCTCGAGGTGCATCTCCAGCCGCTACAGCGACAGGTCAACCAGACCCTCGTACAACTCCGCACCGTCCAGTATTACATTGACAGCCAGGGAGAGAAGATTGGACAACTCGTCAGTATATTACACAGCCTCTTTCTCTCTTTTTTCTCTCTGAGTATACTTAGAATAAGCACGATAAGAAAGTGCGAAGGTATAGTGTATATGGGGAAATCGATATTACTGCGAGGGTGAGATTCAACGCGCGAGTCTATAGGTTTAATCTGATTACACGTCAAGCCTCTGTTTTTCAGCGCATCGACAGATGCGTTGGTGGTTTTCCAACTTTTTATCAAGCGTGGCTTAATGGCTTTGGTAAATATGCCTCGGTGTTTATATCAAACCCGTTATTTATCTTTGTAAATCACTGCATTTACAATTTAAAAAAATTCTTTTACGATTAAATTCAGAATAATTGATACACTACTAGTTACAATAAAAGTATTATCTTTCGCTCATCTTATCGAGAAATGGAATAAAATTAGTTTTATATTTTTGCATTCATTGAACTTTTGCGCCACGCATTTAGAAGTAAAAATTCAATTATATGCTTTGCAGAAAACGAAAGCCTACGTCGATAGGATGGGTGGTTTCCTCGAGCAGTGGCGAGCCCACGTACTCACCGAGATGAGCTCCGGAGTGGCAAAGTGTCGACCTCTCTGGGACATAATGCAAGGCATAAAACTCCTCGTCTGCAGTCACATTCTAGGTCCTTTGGTATGTATACTCGCTACTGCTTTCTTACCAAATCATTATTATGTCCAAGTTTACACAGAGTCGGGTCAATTTTAAAAGTACAATCTTATTTTGCTATTCTTATACTAAAACTGGAAAATAAATTGATTAAACTCTATCATAAAACTTGATTAATAAAAAAGTCACATGTAATTTTTTTTGTCGTTTATAATTATATATATTTAAAGAAGTTTATGCCAGAGACATTTATTTCTCATTTAACGAGTCAAATGCTGATTGATTTGTCTTCTTATTTTATAATATAAGTAGTTAGTTAACATTTTCTTCGTACTAAAACTGAATAAATTACTTGTATAAATTACCAAATTTCCCAATTCTTCATAAGCATATAATATTAAATAAAATTAAGTATAAATACACGGTCTGTATGTCCTACTTCATTTGGCAGAATGGATTCTGGTTCGCTACCCTCGTCTGTGTCCTAACAATGATAGTGAGTACACCGACAGCTCACAGTCTCGCGAAGAGTTACTATAGGCCGCCATCCAGCAAGGGATCGGTACTTCTACCATCGAGACAGTAAGTTACTTTTTCCCTAAAACAATTTCTCACAGTTCGAATTCGCTCGACTAATTGATAATGATTTTCTAGGGGTAGTCCCGACACCGTTGTAATGGAGCGCGAGACGTGGAGATCGCCAAAGTAAGACAATTCAAATTATATTCATTCTTCCTTTCTACTTCGACATATCCAATAACAAACCTGCTTTTGCAAAATCATCAACTAACTTCTATCGGTGTAAATAATAATTTTACAGACATTTATTTAATAACACAAAAAGTGTGTTTATTCATAAAACCATTGAAAATTAATACATCGATACAATACTTTATCCTCGTATAATATGACATGGTGAAAGTAAATAGGCTTACGATGAGAGAGAAAAAAAAATGATGTTTGGTGTTTCAGTCCTCCGCCGTCGATGGACAGCTGGTGATCCTGCACGGCTCGTCGAGACCGTTACATATACCCGCCACGGTTATCAACAAAGCTGCCAAACAAAACAAAGGAGAATTAACAAAAAAAAAAAAAAAAAAGGGTAGCAAAACAAGGATAGTTTCTAAGCTGCGTTACTGTACAACGTGCATCATCTCTGTCTAGCAATCTCGTGTTCGCATTATCTCGAACTAAGTATATTTTTACTTGTAACACACACGTTATGCAAACACGACTCACGCCCAAACGCAATTTACTCTCTTTTACTCGAGTCATAGAACAAAATCATTGAGCTTAACACCATTACCATAAATATAATCTAAACTGCAGTTGCAAATCATTTTTGTTATATCAAAACAATAAATCACCATACGTGAGGGTTTCTTTTTAATAGCGCGCTTACTTACTCATTAACCCTCAGCCCCTACACATGTGTAATGCAGAATCATAGGTGCGTGTATAATCACCTCGACAAAGTTCTAGTCCGGGTCGTCATTCGATGGAAACGACCGAAGCGGCGCTTGCCTCGCCTACGGAATTGTTAGCTATGCAGTGATAAGTCCCAACGTGACGGCTCTCGAGCCGCTCAAACTGCAGCCAAGATGTGCGCATGAACGTCCTGGAACGCTCGCTCGTGCTTACGTCCCCGTAGTGCGTCTCCTCCTCCTTCTCCTTCTCGTCTGCGACACGTTACAAACGAGCTTTCACTCAAATTACAGCCGAGTTTCGTTTTATATGTACGTATGTATGCTCACTGGGTAGCCTGAGAACTCTGCTGCCGTCGGCCGATCTAAACTCCCAGAATATGTCGGGTATGGGGAATCCCTTGGACTCGCAGAGGAGCGCGACGAATTGTCCTAGGGTGGCTACCACGTCCTCGGGTGCCGAATAGATTTTCGGCCTACTCGGACAGGGTCCCAGATGACGCAGCTTGAGATGCGATATCTTGAAGCGGGTCGCCTTCTCGTGCAGAGCACAGGGTGTCGGATAGGTGCGGTTGTCGCTGCCGCAGGCTGGACTCTCCTCCATGCAGATGCACGTAGCTTCCGGCAAGTCCTGCGGATCGATACGTTATATATACACGGGAAGCTATATTTTAATCAGTTGCTTTGACAATATATATATATATATATCTACGATACTTTGCCAAGATTTATAATATTGAAAGTTTTTGTTTTATACTCTCCCATGGTATCAAATTTAAATAAAAAAAGAATGGAATATATACAGAATTCAAAAATTAGCCTAGCTTTCGGAAAGAAAAGCCATCGAAGAAAAGAAAAAGCTCGTCAAGACAATGGGGCCGCGACAGTCAGCGCAATCGCACGTCCCACATCCATCTTGGGAATCAGTAAAAAAGCTCTCGGCTGCGCGCGCGCCGCAATCAGCCTCCTGTGCGCAATTATCGTCTTGATTGCATGATTGCGGGAGAGAAAGAGAGCTGGGAGAGCGAGAAGAAGTAGCCGGTCACCGACACCGGGGGGCGCACGTATACCGCCGCGCGTAGGCGAGACAATTGCACAATCGTCGCGAAGACGAGGCGGAGGGCTCGACTCTATTGTCTACTGAGATAAGATATCGGGCCTTTTTTACCAGACGATTGTTCTTTCTTGGGACTTTTTCACGCGGGCTCGAGTTATTTGTCAAGTGCGGCTGCTGAGCTTGTATGGGAAATTTAAGAATAGGCGCGGTGATTCCTGAGTACGATCCGGTATGGAGGATCAGAAAGTATAATTAGGGTTTGGAGAGATTTTAGACGATGATGAGGATAAATGTTCCTCGTGTTTTCAGTTTTTAGTTCATGAATAAATGGATGCATGTTTCTGTTGTATTTGGATGTTATAAGCTGATAGACAATATAAACTAAACAGAATTAGCAATAATTCACGAAGCTAGAGCTTGAAAGTTCTTGTAAGCCCTCTTTCATGTATTTTGATAGGATGGAATCTTCTAGATTTTAAATATGGAGCTATTATTGTTTTAGCCAATTGGAATTACTCAAACAAGATCCGCGAAATCGAGGTGATTCACTATGGTTAACGCGGTGCAATCATCCAATAATTGGCGAAGCGGGTTAGGAGTAGTTTTGCAGATTTTATGATTATAACCTACTCGCATTGACTACTCGCGAATCCAGCAATAGATCGATTAAATAAAGATTCGCTTCCTCGTATATATATATAATAGCGGCAAGCCTGTCAAATTTCGAGCCTACGCCGTATTTCAATTCGGATCAATATTTGATTGATATTTTGGATATAACTTTACCTTTTGAATGTCTATATGGTTGCATTTGGGGTTCGAAATGGAATTATTCAATGATCCAGTTATGAATAAATTCGCAGCAATAGATGCGCACTCCAAAGCTCAATTCAAATATAGGATAAGTATGCCGTAATTTCACATATCTTTATACATTATATTCGTTTTACATGAATATGATGTTGTCTTTATACACAACTTTTATCATTATTTCAATTTACAATGCAATACTAATTCTATATAAGTAACATAATATAAACATTGATTAAAATGCCTCCGTATAAATATTAATTAGCTGTCCAATCTAAATTATACACCACCTTACAATTGAAAAAATGATTATATTCGCCAAAATAAAAACTGAACAGACCCAACACAAGGTGCCCAATATAAAATCAGCATTGAGTCATGCAAGCAGATCAGTCGCACGATAAATATATAAAATACCTCTGGCTCGAGATCGGTGCGCATCTGGCAGATGTAGTTGCGGGCGCAGAGACCCTCGTTGCGCCGTACCTTAGGCAACTCGGCGAGACTCGCGTTCCAGCAGGACTCGCCGTCGAGGCGGGCGCACACGCCTTGGCTGCAGCAGCCGCACGTGTCTGGTACAGACCCTAGGAGACACTCATCTGGATCTGGTGGACATCTATACAAAATATTCTCATTGCTAATTTAACGCCATCCTTTTATGTCTAGAATTATAGGATTCGATTTGAGTGACAAGAATAGACCGAGGATATAATTACATTAAAAATCGAACATTGATTAGCTTTGCAAGATTGTAAGGTTTAAAAATAAACGTGGCGTTTAAGAATGCCAACTCCTTAATTGATTGTTTTAATAGAATTTGGTAGTGCCTGCATGTATTTATACAAAATCTTCTGCTTTCAAATATTGTAGATTATTTGCATTAAATACATGCATATTATTATTTTATAAATTCATTTTCAATTTTTCTAATGGTAACGAAACCTATCATATTACAATTAATTTGTTGTGTAAACGCGTGACGGCACACGTTTTATCTGAATTCTGAGTCACTTATTGGAGGCTGGTCATTAAAATTGATCTTTTGGGTGTTCCAACAAAATAATACACTTATCGCCGAAAACAAATTGATCCGTGAAAATTTCCGTAAACGTATCTCCAATATTAGTCAATATTTAATCACGTCAAACAGAGGATTCAGTGGAATTCCCGTAAACACGATTTCATGTTTTTGTACTTTTGCCTGCGATTCACCTACAGTGAATAGAATAGTTTTTTGTTATACATAATACATCAAAATGAATATATATTTTCCTTTATTAACTACAATAGCAAGCAAGTAAAAAAGTTCCATATAATATTCAACAGCCGCTGAAATTTATTGGAATTCATTTTTATATTATTGTTGACAATTTATTGCGGTAAAATCGTGTTTTACCTTTTTAATTTAACATCTATGCAAAGAAAATATCTTATATTCAGGACGAGCGCTTTATACAGCTTTCCTCGTATCAAAACATAATTAAAGTCGTAAAGAAAGTTCTAAAAGCGCAAAAATTCCGCTTTAATTCGAGTCTTATGACTGAAGGATGCCTTTTCATGCGCTGCGAATATATAGCAACTAAAGAAAAGACTAATTTAATTAAAGAACGTTATAACCATCCTTGCAATAATGCATTCCTACTATATATATATATTCAGTTTTATCATTGTCAAGGATTATTATTATTATTATTGATCATCTATTGGTGCACGCGAATCAACAATAAAGCCGACCAGTTCGCACCAACTGCTATATGCATCACACTAAACCAAGCCTCCTAGGCGGCGCGGCAATAACAAGGACCCACCTGTAATCGCCGCAGACGTTGCATCCTTCGGCATAACTGAACTCGGTCCCGTTGTTCTCGTACAGGTGATCCACGTGGCCGTTCATAATAGCCGCGCGAACGACGCCGGCACAGGCCAACAGCAGCGCAGCAGAAAGCAGTAGCAGCATCGGGAACGTCGACTTGCCCGTCATCTCGCAGACTGACCAACGCGGACCGATGCAGCGGCTGTGCGACGGCGGATCTCTCTGCATGGGCAGAGACGGGAGCAGGACGCGGATTAAGAGAGGCGGAGCGATAAGAGACTGTCGCCTGTGTGTATCTTTGAGCTACGCGATCTTTTGTTTTGCCGACGGCGAAAGAGAGAACAGTGGGATCATTTGTAATTTGTAATGATGGGGAAGAGTTGCCGGTGGGATAGCAGACGTTTGACATTTTTCCTGTTTCGTTGCAAGAACGAGGAAATACTCGAGGTGTGTCATTTATGTTTTCGAGTAGTTTATTCCATGATAACTGTAAGTAGTGCAGTAATTTTCCGTTTGAACTAAATATGTATCCCGAAGTGAACTCTAGTTATCAAATTTTACGAATAAGGAAAGCTATTTCTCATTTGTATTTATAGCTTGTATGCAGAACGTATACCGAGTGTTCTAAATGAATCCATGACTTTCGAAAAGAAAACACATAGATAATTGGTTGCATCGTAACGCCCCTATCGCTTTACATATACATCACCTTTATAGATGCAGCAACAGTACCAAATTTATTCATCGAAACTATCAACATACACCATACACATATCGAGTTATTCTCTTTCTCTTGCTCTCGATATCTAATCGACACAACTGTATAGACACTAAGCATTTATATTATTCAACTAATCAAGGCATAGTAGACAAAACAGTCTCGATTTCTATAATTAGTGGAATTACGATTGTTTGTTTATTCAATTACAAGCGACCGCATCTACGAGCAGTTATACATGCTGATAAAGCGAGATAAGAGAGAGAGAGAGAGGGAGAGAGAGGAGGCGAGCAAAAATTACTCAAGGGCTTGAACAAAGTTTGCTCAATGATATTGCAAATAAAAAAAGGGCTTCTTTTATGATAATTCAAAATACATTTTCTTTTCTGCCTTGCGTGTAGAAATTGAAATTTCAAACAAGAGGCGGGATACACATATGTCTAGTAAATCAACGAAATAAACTAGCACAATAATTTGAACCCGAGTTCAAGATTATTGTATAAAAAATTTAGGATTTTTTCTTACCACGGATATAAGTAATATTGAAACTTTTATTAAACTAATTATAGTCCATAAATACTTTCACTGTTTACTCGATTGAAAATCACTAACACATACGAACTAATATTCTGCTCATAACATGAACTTGCAACAAATGCTTATATATCAATGTTTCGATACTCCCCTATATACAAATGACATCAGAGCACTTGGATGTTTCCATTTACGATGCGTCCATTCTATCTCGCTTTTTTCTTCACCAACGC
>UELV01180668.1:0-16639 GCA_900490015.1 Megastigmus stigmatizans
GGAGAAGAGCGAACGCCCAGAGAGCGAAGAAGAGAAGAGGGAGCAGAGAAGGAAGAAGAAGAAGCCGGACGTCGGCGCGACCTACGTCGAATCAATCTCTCTCCTTGCTGCGCGACCACGATCGACCCGGCAAACTCTCTCTCTCTCTCTCTCTATCTCACTTTCTTGCCCTTTTCTCTGCTGACACTTGGAATTCTGTCTTCTCCTCTCTTTTTTTTCTTTTTCAGCCCCCTTTCTCGTCTTTATGGCAGCGCCGATGGAGCCACTCCCGAAGTCCTCCCGCCGCACTCCTCCGTGCTGATCAGCGCTGTGGAAATAATACAGAAAGTCATTATTCATGTGCACGAGGCTCATACCATAATCGTATATTATTATAATATGTGTGAAATTTGGAAATGTATATATCGTAGCCTGAGTTGATAACGGTTGGAGGTGACGAAGAAAATTTTCATTACTATAAAGGAGAAGGGGAATTCGTAGGGGCGAATCGGATAACGATGTGATTAGAAAAGCTCAAAGTTTAGTTTTAGTTTTTTAGTAAAACTTCTATGATACAAATCGCAGTTTAAGTAACTTAGAGCACTACGTCGCGGTAGAATTTTGGCACTTAATCGCTTCGATAAAATTGCATTTGAGAAAAAGAGTATAGCAATTAACAAGTACAGATTACAACTGTTGAAAAAAAAAATATCATGGCTAGATTGGAGTATCAAGTAACGAGCTGCCGGGACTTTTCCTCTTTTCAGTCAAACTTATAGTCTGTATTGAACTTTTCGGAGCAATATAGATAAATTGAGCAAATCTAGTATTTTTCTTCATCATCTTCAATTTACTCAAATAATTGCTGTATAATGGCTTTGGTACTGTGGACAATTAATGATTGCAATATACTTTTTTTCAATTATTTCATACCAAATCATTGGTGCAAAACTATATTCGTTTATAAAAAAAAAAATTTACGAGCACAACGATAATCTTTTTCATGCTCTGTTATTTCTAAGTAGTACTGTAAAATATAAATATTATGGAACAATGACCATTTCAATTGTACACGAGAGAAAAGGAAAATAACAATGAGGTGTTTGAAAAGTATCAAGAAATACTCATTCTCCCGTTCGTCCTCTAATCTCTTTTAACTTTTGTTACAGCTCTCTTCTACAGTTCGTTTTACTGCGAGAAGAGGAGGAACTTTGAACAACGAATACGATGACGGTAAAAATTTTTGCTGCTTCGACTGATTTTTATTACCCTCCGCGAATTATTATCTCTTTCGCTTTTGTTCAAGGTAGTAAAATTTCTGCTCGAGATGGGGAGAACGGTTTTATTTTAATGCTCCCTGCACTAAAGATTATGTTTGATTTACACTCCAGTTATAAATTGTATTTTTTACGTTTTTATAGAATCTTTTTAAACGAAATCATTCGATGAAAATCTCGAGCAATGACTAAGAATTGCATCATTTAATTTCTTGTACGTCATCCTGATCGATTCTTAACGACTGATATAGTAATAAATTTAAACGAATAAAGTTCTTAATTCGATTTTGCGAATAAGCGTAATATGTATACAAATAAGTAATAGGAAAATAAATAATTAAAAAATGTATATTTAAAACTAAGTGGAAAAAGTAGAAAAACGTATTTCTGAATATTAACCATAAAAATCATCATAAAGTTTGAAAATTGTATCTGTATCGAAGAACGATATCATTTCTTTTTCCATAAACAATTTTATCATTCATTATTTCAGTCATAAAGTATTTCCTATTTCACCAAATATCTGCTGTCTGTCACAAACACATTTCCTATGCAGACGATATAGAAATCAAACGAACCATACATCCTACAAAGTAGTACAACCAATTAAATTCACATTCCTTTCATTACACACACCCTAGTAGGGAAAATTATTACATAACTTAAAATTGTTTTTGACTCATCAAAAGCCACTCTCGCGCTAATTCTCAATTCCAACAAAGACTCATCCAGCAGATCGAAATGAAAAAAGTTGGAAGACCAAAGTAGCAAGGGGCATTATCCTATAACGGTATGAAACCCCTTTTTGCCGAGACCAGCGAAGTTTTAGCAGCGCGGTAAATTATTTTCCCTCCCATTCCCTCCGACAAAGATCGCTCGTCCCTCCCCTCTCTCTCTCTCTCTCTCTCACTCTCTCTCTCTCTCTCTATATATATATATCTCTCTCTCTCTCTCCGTAGTATCCGCACGAATCGCATGAAATCGCAGGCATGTGACGAAGCACTCGTAACCCAGTCGAGCCTTTACGACGACCATCTCCGTCCTTCTCTCTCTCTCTCTTTCGCTCTGCCTCTTCCTGTCGCACGTACCAAGTGGCGTGAAATCTCGTTAAAAAGGAGAATTCAGCTTGTTGGAGCGTTTTGAAGGACGCGAGAGGTACGGAGTTGGGGGAGGCCCTTCGAAAGCAGATGTGACCGCGAAAAGTCGCCTCTGGAGTACACAAATGCCCTTTAAATGGATTCTGCTTTTTCGAGGGAGAGAGAGAGAGAGAGAGGTGTGCCTTTTCGCCGCTCGGCGGTTTGTCTTACAATTCTCGCCATTTCGATGGCGGCACGTTTTTAAGCCGCGTGTCGCCAGCTCAATATTAGGAGGCCGTATTAAGGCGACGTTTAGTTCCGACGAAATTCAAACGAGACCTAGGATTAGTTAATTGTGAAATATAAAAATTTAATTTAAAATATGCCACGTTTAAAATTAAAAGAGCAGGATTTAAGTTTAAGTAGTTTTATCCGCCGCAGTACAAATGCAATGCTATACCAATTGATCGTCTCTCCGTGTGTTGAAGAATTTTTCCATTTCACAGGGCAATTTCGAATGGGCTCTCATAGCTGCTTACTAAAGGCAACATCGAATTTGCAATCGATGAAAGCCAAATTAATAAGATAATGCTGTTATGCAGGTTAAGGGAAAAAATAATGTGAATTTTGAATTGTCGGTCGAAGGACAAATTAAAAATGCTCAGAAATTCGAGAAAAATATAGTGATATTCGCATTAGTGGACTTTAAATGCAAGAATTACAGAAAATTTTCGAAATAATTTAATCAATATTCAACTAATTCAAATACAAATTAGATATTAGATATATTTTAATTAATAAACATTCATATGATCAACAAAATAGTTTATTTTAAAGAATATCGTAAAGAAAGCACAAAAATATTCTTTAAAACACGCTACTTTATAAAAATTTGAAAGTGTCGTGACAAAACAAGGTACAAATCCCGCGCGCGCATGTCGCGAAAATCCCTCAAAATAACAGGTAAATGTCGACACCCACACTACACGCGCACACACACGTGCCATATAAATATATCGGAAAGCAACGTATAAGCAACAGAAATTAACGGTCAAAAGGGGAGTTACATCAATTCAACGCTCCACACACTTCCACACTCTATACATGCAGACAGCTTCAGTCCCGAAATTTCGATACACACACACATACACACACACACACACACACACACGATACCGAGACCGTTAAAAGCGTCAAATTAGCATAGCCGAAATACTGATGATTCATACACCAAAGCTGATCCACAAGAATGGAAAGGATTTTTTTTGCTCTTTCCTAGCGAGACTCTCTCTCTCTCTCTCGCTCTCTCTCGCACAGTGAACAACACGGATAGAGAGAGAGAGAGAGAGAGAGAGAGAGAGAGAGCAATAAATCAAATCGAACCCTATTACAAGTGGCTCGTCGGGCGCAAAACAAGCCTAAAAACTCGACTTGGTCGACTAACTGCGCACCGTCTGTATATACATATATATCCGCAGTACCGATCTCGTAGCTTAAAAGAGCCATTCTATAACCGTTATACACATCTTACCCTTCCCCCGCGCAGTGCTGCCCTGCGGGAAAGCTATTTTCCGTTTGTTACGGCCGCCAAGTATGTTTCCGAGTGCACAGGAAAAGGAGGCGGATAGTGGAAAAAGAGAAGAAGAAGCATCTAGAATCGAATACCCAATGTATATAGGGAGCTGAGTGTACATATATACGTGTGTGTGTGCACGTTCGCGAGGCAAGCGCGGAAGCAAGCAAGCAAGCCTTCTCGTCTTTGTTCCGAAAAAGGCAGAGAGAGAGAGAGAGTGAGAGTATACAGGAGAGAGGAAAAAGCCAGGCGCCGCTATATGTTTTCGCCGACTGACAGCAGCTCTCGGGTGCTCGCGCGCGAGAACCGCAGGATTCTGCGCGCCCCGAGGAAGGGCGGAGAACGAGGTCAAGGAGATCCGAGGGCGGAGAGACTAGAGAGCCGAGAGAGAGAGGAAGAGAAACGAAATCGCGAACGGCGCTTTTCACTCGTCAGCGCTACGACGGTTAGGGAAACTGACGGTAAATATTATGCCCCCGAGTGCCGACACCTATTGTCGACCATTTCCTAGCCCTCCTATATATATATATATATATATGATAAGTATATAGATACGTAGGTTGACTCTTGTTTATTGTTTCTTTTTTCGAAGGAGGTTGGAGGCGGAGCGGAGTAAAGCACGCTACACGTAGCGTTTGATTGATTTTTATCTCGGTACTTTCGCCTCTTTTATTCGCCTACTATTAAGGGAATTTCATTAGCTTTTATCGTTATTAATGTCGCAGCAGCGAGCTGGACGAGGTTATAAACGACAAAAATGTGGAATTTATAAAATAAAGCTCCCAGTGTAAACAGTGGCGATGCTGGCGCTAGAGCTATGCCGATGGGCTATGGAAGTTAAGCTCGCGCCGCAACTGTACCCTAACGTTTCGCGAAAATTAATTTCAGCACCAGTGTGTGCATACACGTAATATACTTGAAAGAGCGCAATATTGTGTATATAAACAGCTAAATCTTGGCTGTGAAAACTTTCTCCGCGGCCTTTATCCGCAAACACTTTTATGGGTTATAAGCGAATTTTTGCCACGTTAAATTTGCGTACACGTAGGCGAGAGTAATAATATCTCTCTGATTTATAATTCAAAGATTATTTGGTGAAGCGTGTTGGGGATGAAAAACGATTGAAAACAAAAACCGTTTTTTTTTTATAGGGTATCGTTCGAATCGAATTAAAAGTTATACTCGTGCTGCTCTGAATTGAACACTGAACTTTGATATTTCTCTCCAACGGAGAGAAATCGTAACGATAAACGTACTGCTAAATTATTTTCACCAGGAATCTGTATACATAGTCGTGTAAGCAGGTCTGCAGTTATAGTGCAGTAATTCGATAGTAAGACGAGGCTATATAATTGTATAATTATTTATTACACGTTGTAACTTGGATTTAATCTGATCGATAGTCAATGATTCATCGAACGATCGAAATATATATAAAATTTTGAGCAATTGTACATAAATCTCGCCCAGTAACAAATGCAGAATCGCGTCTAGCATCTTGGTTTAATGTTATTATGAACGGATACGCTTACGACTCTCATCTCGTTCGCCTCGAAACGAAGCATTGAAATATACAATCAGCTCGCCAAGCGAACAAAGAAAACAATCCCGCAATCAATGCGCGTGGATTGAAGAAGAAAGCTCTAATTAATATCTTTCCGATACATCAGAAGACTCGTCTACCTCTCTGATCCGCGGTAAAAAAAAAAGAATGAAAGAAGAGCAGAACTTTCTCCATTTCCAGCATCGAGAGTAAAAGAGAGAGAGAGAGAGAGAGAGAGATAATCGTGAGCTAGCACCAAAGCAAGTCGAGCGAGTAATTAAACACCAGGTTCGAATCGCGCGCACGTCTGCAAAAAGGAAGCTGAGCGAAAAAGGGCATAGATAGAGAGAGAGAGAGAGAGAGAGAGGATGGGTTCAGAGGTCGACGTATAGGGTGTAAGGCAAAAGTCACATAGTAAAGTTGCAGGCGTATATACGCGCGAGTTATACAGCCCGCTAATATAAAGCGCAATCATGTGACTGTCGTTCGGGCTCCTAACTGTACTCGCACCTTCTTCATCTCGCTCTCTCTCTCTCCCTCTTGCTCTCGCATGATTCGCGTTTCACTCTAGGACCGATTGTTCGCTATGTAGGATTAATATTCCGGACCGAGTTGGTTCCACGTGTGTGTGCACGACGTATGTATACCCCGAAACGAATGTCCCACGCGGTGCCAGTTTCGCCCGCCTGTGTATAATGCATGTAGTTTATATGCGGCAATGATGAGACAGAGTCTCCTGTCTGCGTGTATCTATGTGCATATATATATATATATATATTGCTTTACGCATTTCTCTCCTGCTCACTGAACATCCCGACATTTATCTGTGTGCAGCTGAGGAAGATGGCTTATATCCCCGCGGTCGCGACTATGTTATATAATCTCGCGCGTGCGTAGCGGGGATTGTCGATATCGCAAGTAAAACCAAAGATAAATATATAGCAAACCTATTTTTGTCTTTCGATCATTACAAATCTCTGTTTCGCTTATTGATTTTTTTCGCGGTTACGGACTTCAACTGGATCTTTTTACAAAGTCACATTTTTTATATAGAACAATATTTTCGTGCAAATTGTTTTAATATTTCACAATTTTTGACATCTGATCGAGAAAAACTACGAGCAACACTACAACCTGGCCGTTCAGAATGTGCAACGTACTTGATGTGATCCTAGGAAGACAGTAGACCTTCTTGAGCTAAACTTTACAGAGCAAGTACGAATGGGAATTTCCTCGACATCAAAGTAATTTACTACTAGATACTATATACTCGGCGATGATTATCGTACATTGTTTGTGCGCGACGTTCATCGAGATGTGCGTTCATGGAGAAATTTTTCAGCGATCGTAAAATATATTGAACGCTCGAACGATTGCCAGTAATAAAAAGCAGCGCGCGAGCAAGTCGGTAATTAAGTTTGAGCAAGTCATCAAGTTCCTCCAAAGTAGAAATGGGACGAGTTTGGTCAGACGACTTTAGTGGATCGTTTAGTTGTAAGAAGAAATACTGCGCAAGTTCAAGAGCTTTTCGACGAACGCTTTGCTCGAGCGTGGAATCTCTATATATATTTTAGACGACCGATTATCTCGTTTAAACTGCGTAATAAAGGATTAATTAATGTCAGTGGTCAAACGTTTTAACGTGATTGCCGCGAAAAACTTTTCATATAAATTCTCGATATCGAGTTGCATAATCGAATCTTTGATACTTTATTATATTCTCACCAAGCTGGCAATACCCTGAAAAACTATATATTTTTGCATACTATAATGCTACAAAACTGTATGTGTGTGTATGTATAGTCAACTCGGTAAAAAAAGCTCCTAATAACAGATTTTAGTATGAAAAAGATTCTATCTTAACTTGGAGTTTGGAAACAATTCTATTCAGCTTTCTATTTTAACTTTACAAGTTGGTAGAAATTGTATAAATATGAAATTTCATATAGGAAAATAGCTATGAAAGTTAATGAAACATACTTTTAGAAAAAATATAATGATAGATTATAGAATTATTTACAAAACAATGCCAGCTTCCAAAGAATTTTGACTTTTTGTATTAAGCAAGTATTCAAAAATATTAATACAATGAAACCCTACAATTTATTCATTAATATTAGCTATGCTAACTCTTTAATCTAAGAAAAATGTTGTTAAACGATCCATTATTTTTCTTAAAAGCCTTCCAAGACTTTCGTAGTGCTGATAGAGACACGTACTTTAATATTTTTGAAGAGCACTTTACGATGGTACAAAACATTCCAAGCCTACAGCTTTTTCAGTTTCAAAATGCATAATTAAATTATATTGTTAAAATGTTTTTTACAAAGTGCTGTGTGATATTATTTCATGACATAAAAATGTTCTGCATAAATATTGAATATTATAACTACCGCTTTTCTCTCTGGTATAAAATGTACTAGATTATTTTATACAAACTCTGTGAGAATTCAAATCATAAATTTGTATGACTTTTAACATGTAAATTTTGGACAGATATAGTGAAATAAATTTAATTTAAGTTTCCAAGAATTTTTGGCATTTTTTAATTAAAAATTAATTCTCAAGATTGTAAGTCAAGTTGTTCATATTCGATGCCAGAACAAAATTACATGTATTCTGCTCTAGCTCTTACAACTACAAAGTCTTGAAATGGGACTTTCATGTTATTTTCAGTTCGCTGAAGATACGTTTTCCAAAGAAAAAACACGGAACAGTGGAAAATTTGAATCGTAGTAGGATTTAATTCAAAAAGAAATAAAATGCTTACATGGATATAGATAGAATTATTTAGATAAATATGGGGAAACGGAATCCTCAAAGCAATTATCACATAAATTCAACTGTCGAGTCTAATTATCCGACAACCTGAAACTACTTCTTTAGGGAATTCAGCTATGAAATAATACACGAATGTTGGGGTTGTAACTCTATTGTTGTGATCCATCACTGTCAACGGCCTCATTAAGATCTCACTGATACCGAAATGTATGTGTAAACTTGCGGTGATAATTTCATTAGAGCAAAAAACGTCTTAAGTACCGATGACGCTTAATTGAAAAAAATTAAATAATGGTAAATACAAATCAAACTGGCGATCGATAGTAATTAACGAAAATCTACTTGAAAAATCAATGGTTTCAAATAAAAATGGTTTTATTTTTTCAGAGATTGAATTCTTGTTCTAATTGTTACACTGTTATAAAATCGAAACCTTATAAGTATGTATGATGTATGACAGGTAACGATATTTTCGAAGAATATTGAACTACTTTAATAATATGAGCTGATAAAGCTTGATCTGGCAGTATCGTATCCACGGCTTATATAGTACAGTATGTCAGGTCAAATATGAATTTCGTTTAATTAAGTAGCCACTTTAAAGACTGATTCTAAGAAGTATTATAGATTTTTCTTATCTACTCTAGACGATACAAAATATGAGGAGGATAAGAATGAAAGTAAGTCGTTAAAAAATGAAAAAGTTGCTTAACAAGATTGAAGCAGACCAAGCTAATACTAAAAGCTTGGCCTCCCGAGAAGCTGAAATGTAGTTGACATGAAAGAAGAAAGAACTGAGCAACGCAATACTAAGACTAGCGGGTTTTCTATTGAAAAGTTAGTGATCTTGTATTCAAATTCAAAGCGAACCTTTTAGAATATAAGATTTACAGGCGAGATAACAATTGGAAATAAATCTTCTATATCTCATTTACTACTGCTTACATGAATAAAGATTAAACGGAGGACGTGAATAGAATAGCGAATGCACACTGAAACCCATGGATTATAGGCAAAATTAGTGCGGAAACCACAGTATACTAATGATTTAACCAGTTCTGATATAAATTCTAGCCTCTTAAATGTTTACTCTAGCATAGTGTAAAATATATTGTAAACAATTGCATCATTTAACGATAATGTTAGAATAAAGGTAAATTATAAAAAGTTGTTAAAATAAAAACTTTATCGGAAATATTTTATAAGCTTAATTAAATATTAGGTTTAGAATCTTAATTTTTAAAATTTCATATATATAGAATCATTTACTTCGTAAATAATACCGTTGGAAAAATAAATCGGACTGAGTACAAAATAGATTACTCAAACTTGTTGAACTTTGCAATATATAATCAACTAAAGTTAGTTTTGTGAACTTACTTAACGTGATCCACAGTTCATACGTACACTACTTGCGTTTCAATTACATATATATGGTCTCATTTCCAAAGCACTATCGTACATCTCTTTAAATAAGATAGAAGTTTTGTAATAAATAGTGATTCAATACAAAGTTGTGATTCTTTGACTTTATATAAACAAATAAATTATATATTATGAATTCTGAGTTCATTTTGCAATTACGGATCCATTTAATATCCCATTATGGCTAATTTATCAATTTCTAGTATAGCGCACACAAAACACGCTTCAATATTTCGTTTATTCGTTGAAAATAAATATCCTGCTTACGACAATTAAATACATACCACCGGCATTTAAATTAGAAGCTCAACATATAAGTAGGTCGTACACCTAAAATGGCTGATAATATATGAAGGCGCAACAAGAAATGTTTACCAAACATGATAACTACATGCACGGGATATCTGTCTATTTGGAAAGCAGAAGATTCCATGTGACATAATCATATCCAATATAATAATATTCACATCATTTAACATTGTACGACTGCACTGAACACGATTGCGCTGTGCGCATTTATCACCGCCGTATTATATCCGAAGCCAATGATCTCTACATCCCATCTTTCATTATAAATTGATAAATCGCTACCCGCCAGTCCTAAGATACCATGATTTCCGTAAAGCTACGAAGCCGCGTAAGGCGATTAAGACAATCTGCCCGTGCTATACCTGATGCGATGAAGGCGCCGCTAATTCGCGAAAGAACAGCTCAAACACCATCTAAGCTAAAGGTCGCTTAAATCGTAGCTACTTCATCTCTCCACAGCTGCCAGCTAAGAAAACTCCTTATCGCCGCATTGCACAAATCCACGTGTCCCATAAGCTCCGACAACCTAAAACGTCCCGGTCCACAATACCGAACATTTGCGCACTACCTTGCCGTGCGTATTCGGGCATAACAACGCCAGTAGTAGTAGCAGCAGCAACGGTAGCAGCTAGAGCCAACGAATACGCGCATAGCACAGATAACAGAGACACACACGCTCGCGAGATATCGTCGCGCGTTTTTTCAGTGGAATGCTTTAGTCGCGGTGGCGGTGTCGACGATGCGAAGGCACGTCCGTAGCCGAGCGAGTCCGACGGTCTAACTGGATTACGGGAGTTCTCTCGGGGTGAAACGCTAACGACTCTCGTGTCTCGACCCGTCGTACACACACACACACACACACACACACACACACGTTGAGAGAAGCGCCTCCGCGAAAGACATCGACTCTGACCAACGCCGGTGGTGGTGGTGGTGGCCGCGTGCGGCGCTCTATATACCGCGAAACCTACTCTCCCGGTGCGAGCTGCGATGCACTCTACTGGTGCTGTGGCCGAGGCCTGTAACTGGATTATATATTATCATAAAACTAGCGCCGCGCGTATTTTCTTCGCGCCTATATGTGTACACGTAGTGCGTGGTTCGGCTAACGGACTAGACCGCACGAACAGCGAGCTAAGATGCGTTTATTATTTTATTCAGATTTTGCGTGGGGAGAGAGGAGGGGGTGAGCTGGGGTTTATTCTATGTTTAGATGGACTGCGGCGACTGTAAATGTTAAAAATCTGGTTAAAAGTTATTCATGTGGTATTTTTACGGTGTAGTCCGCGAAGTTAGTCATGGGCTATTTTTATGGTGGTGTATAAAGTGAAGGATGCAAGTAAGAATCATATGAGTTTCACGCTTGTGCTTGCGATTTGAATTCTTCTTCTTTTGTTATATCCATTTTGTATATGTATAGTTAATGAGAAAACACGCTTTGTGTGTATAGACATTTATGGACAAACCAGATGATATTTTTCTAGACGTGTGTATACCAATCGGTAATAGAGGCTATAGGACTCGAACCCACAGAAACCTTCGAATTACGTGCCCGCATCTCTCTATAAGACGTGCAGCCACCGCAGGTCTTACGATAAAAATTTAATTGCGTTATCGCACTTTTCCCATGACCTGTAATTAAGACATAAAAGACTTTATTGCGCGTTAAAATTCTGCTATCGCTTCATCCTCGTGACGTTTCACCTTCTACGAGCATTGCAATCGCATCACTTTTTCTTCAAGCCTTGTAACTGGTGCTATATAGTACTTGCTTTTTGCAAAAAATCGCATGAAAGTTAATAATAAAACTATAGGTTAATATTGAACCTGAAAAATAAAGCAAAACACTTTTTGCAACTCGATCACGATTCATGACAATATTGCTAAATATAACGTAAGCGTGCATATCAAACAAAATGAAATATAGTATATATATTGTAATAAAATTTTGGTAGGAGTTCCCATTTCTAAAACATCTCTAAGAAAACATTAAAAAATGTGTAATCTGTCTCAAAAAGGATTATTAAAATTTTTCGATCAAACACTTCTTTGACATTTCGGATACCACTTCTATTTCGCGCGAAGCACAAAATAAATTCATCGCTGCTTCTTTTACGAAAGCATAATCATACAAGCAAATATATATATATTTAAACATATATATAGGCAATTATATATATGCAAACATATATATCAATCATACCGTGCATAGAAACAGATGCTCCGTAGAAATTTTATTACATTTTTAATAAGGAATATTTTTCAGCATTGAAAGTGCATATCTGCCGCATATCTTTCACATCGTTAAAGTCTACAAATAGCAGCTATATACACGTTTTTGATCGATATTTTATAAAAAACAAGCCGTTATTATTACATATACGAACAAGAGTACAGGCAAAAAACGAAACAAGAGGCCGCCAGAGCTGCAGTATCTAGATTATAATTCCGCCGCATTAAAAATCCGCGATCGATAAAATTTCAAACGAAATATATTATATTCAAGGTAATAAAAGAAAAATTGTATATTTTATATTGTCCGGTCGATTACCTATATTAGGTTGTAAGTCCGGGGGTTGCGTAGTCAATAAGCGCTTGTATCCGTGCAAATAAATCCAAAGTCATGAATGTCTTGTATTTATAGTCTCGACTGGTCTATAGCGTCGAATCGACTAGCAGCCCAGTGCGAAATGTCTTTATATTCGCTCGCAGCTATCGCATCGCTACAGGACCCGTACGTGCGCGAGGTGAAGGAGAGAAGAAGCTTGTACATCTCTCTCTTATTGTATCGATTTTTCCCTTTTCGAAGTACGAGCGAATTTCTAAGGCCTCTAAAAATCGAGGTCGCGCGCCAAGTATTTCCCGGAGGAAGTACGAAGGTTACACGCAGGAATACGAAAGGGCATCGGATTACTTAGAACCGAAGCACTCGGGCAATCTTCTCTGTGCGAAACATAAATGCTGCGTGGGAATTACTAAAAGAGCTTAAAGCTACACGTGCGAGAATACACTATTCTCGGACTCGTGATAGATCGGTGTAACGTTGCAAAAATGGAATATATAGACAATAAGTATTTTTATTTCATAATCATTGTTTAAAATGGTGCTGCTCGTTACGTTTTGTCCGGTGTACACCAGCGGTATATTTCTTTTTCAGAATAATGATAATGGCCACATAATAATAGATAATTTGGGTCGTAAATAAAAGCAAGTGTAATCCATTTTTAGTGTATACGATATCCTATCCCCGTACACTCAAAAAGGTCTGCAAGATATTACAAAAACCACTTTGGATAAAAACAAACGATCAAGAAGGTTTATTACGAAAACTCATGCAAACTTTTATGAGAAAACCTAAAACTCAACTTTTTACGTCGCCCAGAAAGAGGATACAGTAAGCTGACACTTTCGTAATACGTTTCGGAAGAGGTTTTTATTATAATATAATAAAAATATTTGCCAACAGTATTCTCTTGAGTGTAATCGGTTAAATTATCAGGTAAAATGATTAAACTGCGATAGAAGAAGTAAGTCAGCGTCGGTGTCGTCGTGCAAGTAATATATAAAAAGTTTAAAAGCTCATAGGAATACATAACTCAGTGCCGGGCGTCCCCAATGGTTCTGTATTCTTAATAGACTTACAATTGCCCACGTAAGAGAACGCGATCTTTTTCACATCGTATGTCGCTTAACTTTTTTTCTACGCGTCGGTAGTTCGACAAAGATTATTCAAAAGTAGAATTTGAGAGATATCCAGCGAGGGGAATTTCCCAGTTGGGTTAGGAATCGTGCACGGCAATGTATGAATTTATTGTTTCGCTATTATTTATAACTCATTTATTTCACTTGGTTATTATTTTTTGACTGAACTGTGCAGTTATTTAATTATTGAGTATTCGAATAGATCGGCTATCCATTGAGACATTTTCGTCCACTCGACACACTGTAATGCGGGCCGATTCGAATTAGGTATTTCCGCTTTTCAATTAGTAAGTGTCTTTTTTTTTGCGCTAGCCGAATACAAACGCCCTTTAACTCGAGATCCTCATCGCACACTACTTGGCACTCCCCAAAAAGAAAAGGAAAAACTCCCTGTAGCCATATTATCGACCATTGAGCCTGCGAGCTCTAATTACAAATTCTTCGAGCGTTTTCTCACCGTCGAGCCCGTGACTTTTTAATTAATCCGATTCTTCGATTGTCGATCGATTCTTCCCCATCCGTACGATCCCGCTGAAACAAAGGAAAAAAGCGTCCACACGTGCTATCACTGTATATATATTCGTATAGTCCTTGCACACGCGCCTCGACGATCACAAGCGAGAGCGGAACAAAGCGTAGATTCAAATAAAAAATATGTTATAGATAGGCAGATCGAGTTTTAGCGAAAAGCTTGTAAGCGCGCAGTCTAGGAGATCGCAGAAGCGGAAGAGTAATTATTTGGGGTCTTTGCGGCCGCGATATTGGAACCTGACGGATTCCGCACGGCCGACGAGCACTTGACTATATGTGTCCCCCGCAGCGACGTGCACTTCCCCTTCGGGTCACTGCAATGTTTAATCTTCCTACTCTTGCTTTTACTGTAGTCGCGGCGTTACCCGCATCTCGGATATATATATATATATGTTATATTTGCAGTAGTAAGAAAGGATCGTTTTGTAGCGAGTGATGTAAGCGCGACTTTGCATTTTGTATTTCTTGACAGATGTATTATAGTTATTATAAATGCACCGACACGAAAACCCGACGTTTTAAAATAAAAAATCCGACGTGCAGTTTGCATAATTACTTGTTTAGAATCCAAAAAACATTAAATTTAAATTAGTAATAATAAATATTAACGATAAAAGTTTTCTGATTAGCAAGACGTCTTGCCGTACCCGCCCTAACTCTACTGCCGATATATAAGCGTATATAAAACAAAAATTCCATTTTCAATTTCTTCTTTCAAATTAAGTATTATACGATGTAACCGATTGTCACGATTTCATGCGTCTTCTTTAGGAGGCAATACTTCGGAACCTGTTTTATGATTTTTCTTGGGTCAATATTGCAATATCTTTTAGTCCTCGATTCGAAAGTGCCTACAAATCCGTGAAATGCAGCTACTATAATATTCCCGTTTTCGCATCTGGACGCTAATAAAATAAGCGCTATAAACATTACGCCCTATAATGTATTTAATTATATAGTAAATGTATTAAAGTATAGATAAAAAATTTAATATTTCGTTATAGGAGAAGTTTTACTAGTAACAGTAAAATCGTTCGAATATTGACGTATTTTTATAATGGCCATAACAATGGCGTGCGCGCAGATGTAGTTTTTGGGAAATGCCACTGTAAGGCAAATGTTTGCACAAACTTACTTTCTATCCACATTTTTTGGAGTGGAAATTCTGTTTGCCTCGATTTCCGAGAGAAATTTACATTCCAATAGAATACATTTTCGGTTCTTATACAGTGACATTCATTGCGATAAAAGAATAAAACTTCATTGAAGCGCGAATTTAGCTTCCAAATCTCCGAGTAATTTTCTTAATAATTAGGAAAATATTATAATCATGTTTTGTCAAACTTTAAATCTATCAATGTGTTCAGTTTTCATAATCGACAGATTCTTTAAAGTATTTTCATTCGTACATGCATTTACTTTGAAATCCGTAATTTTGAATAAATGACATATTTCCGTGAAAAGATTTCGCGCGTAATGCGATAAAATTAAAAGCTGGTATAAAAGAGAAACTTTTTTTAATATTTTCCAGTAGCTAAATTGAATGCCTTTCTTTTTCTATAGTTTTTATTGCAAATAAACAGGCTTATCGCTGTATCGGAATTATCGAGAATCATTATCACACAAAAAGTGTTGCTATAGTTTTATATACGAACTCAATATAATGGAAAATATATAAATTCCATCTATTCCAAGAATATATTATATGTTTAACAAGAGTCTTGGTAACCAACTATTTACTGAATCCAACAAGAATCGGTTTATGAAAGCATTCAATAAGAGCCCTCGCATAAATACTTAGCTAATATTGTGTGATTAATCAATTCATAAATCCATTTGTGTTTACAAATCGTCTTGAAAAAAACCCTTTAAACTCGATCAAACCCTTCGCTCTTCGACTAAAACCATCGCCAATCTTTACATTTCCCAAGTAAATATTGTCCCACCGTATACGCCCTGCGATTTTCCGTAACAGTGCAGAAATACTTTTAAAATAGCAGCGACGCGGTAATGGTCACTCTTTCTTTTCTCTCTCTCTCTCTCTCTCTCTCTCTCTCTCTCTCAAACGGACGACCAAGGGATCGTGAAATTTTTCTTCCAGTGTCAGTTAAAATTGCCCTCACGCTCTCTCTCTCTCTCTCTCTTTCTCTCTCTTTTTCTTGAGCAGCTTACGAGAGCGAGAGTTCAGGAAAAAAGTTCCAGAGAACAAGAAAAAAAGGCGAATCCTCGGCCGTTAAAAAACCAAGAATGACAAAGAGCAGAGAGAAAGAGAGAGAGAGCGATTGCGCCGAGGCGAAAACTACGACTATATAGACGGTACAAAAAGCAGAAAAAGAGAGGGAGAGATAGAGAGAGAGAGAGAGAGAGAGAGAGAGAAGTAGGGGTGACTATAGGGCAGAATGCTGTGCGCGTGAGTGTGTGTGTGAGAGAGAGAGAGAGAGAG
>UELV01180673.1:3973-30611 GCA_900490015.1 Megastigmus stigmatizans
TCATAGAATATTACCAAATAAAAGAGGTGTGAGTTTTATTATAAAAAAAATAAAATTATAAACACAAAATGTTATAATTAAGACAATTGGTGAAATTGTTACACTAAATTATTACTTAATTTTTATTTAAAATTTTATTATTTAAAAAATTAACAAGCTAAGAATTGTCTAAAAGCATTTTATAGAAATAAACTGAAGCGAATGGGAAAATACACTCATACTTGCCAAGATCTTATCCTTTTAAAGGTAAGTTTTTATTAGATTGAAATTACTGCAAAAAAATCTATCATATCTTAGAAAATTATTATTCTTTCGACACGAAATTTCAACCAAAGCATCAATTGTTCATATCTTTTAAAACAATCGTTACCGTGGCTTCAAAGGCACCATGCCAATACGAGTTAATCCAGCTTCAAAAAGTAACGGACTCGACCTGCAGGGTTCGTTGAAACAACACCGTCTCGTACACGATAATAGAATTAAAAAGATGAAAGATGAAAGTTTAAATGGTCGCCTCCCGTAAAAGGCGGAGCTGCAGCCCAAACCCATCGCAGGCTTGAAAAAAGGGGTTAAAGCATCTCGCAACCGACAGCAAAAAAAAGGCAGTTAGCTAAAGCCTCGTGTGAGGAGACACACAGGACTGCACCCGATGCACTTAAACCCCACAATTATAAAATCAGGTGGTAACTGGCTGCTATGCATTCCAGCTCGGATAATGCGCCGCTGCTGCAGATTTTAATCTCTTGACTTTAAGCCTTCAGCTAAACGCACCAACTGAACTGCACTTGGTCGAATCTTTGTTTTTTCCCCAAGACATTATGTATGCACGATGTGTTTTCCCGGAGGTCTGCAGTCTCAACGGATGAGGCGGGCGCCACAACATGGGATTTAACCCTTCGATCGGCATCGGTGAATTTAGTGGGGATGAGGAGTTCAAGGCCTCGACAGGTGGAGCCTCCGAATTGAACTAACTGCTCGCTCATTGTTTTTCTTTACGTTAGGGTGTGCTTATAGGAGCAGAGTAAAATCTAAGCTAGTCTCATTATTAGTAGTGCTTACAATTTTTAATAAATTGCCGTAAGGTAAAATAAAGACTGAAGGGAGACCTCCAGTGGAAATTATCAAATATATCAAAGTCTACGAAAGTGCAGCATCATGATGTATATTATATACACTTTCGTAAATTTTAGAACACTTATGTATAGAATAATTTTTGATTCTAAAAAATTTATTGATTTCAAAAAGATTTGGATACATTTTTATACACTATTGTACATTTAAAATTTCCACTGGGCAAATTCAAAAACTCTTTTTCACATGCTTTATGAGGTTTGGTAAACCTACCTGAAAGCCGGATCCGATGCCCCCAAAGATTTGCAATCACGCTCATACTTTTTTAGAGAACCTGATGCACAATCTGGATTGTCTGAAGATACATAAATGTAACATTTCCTGGCCGAAACTGAAATTCTCTAGATTTTTTTTATAAATACAATATTGAAAGTATAATTTTATATATTATCTTATAGTTAAAAGAATGTCTTCGCATAAAGAAATGATTAATCAATAATTGAGGGGCTGCGTGAAATAAGAGCTTTGGTATCTTAATATAAGGAATGCGCACTATGCCCTTATTTCACGTCACCCTTCAATTATCTTTATTTCATTCAAAAATTAGGTTTCATTTTAATCCAATAATTAGGATAATAATAATTATCGAACAAAAAATGTTTTATAAATTATTCAGAGGATACGCAAAAAGTGATATTTTTTTCAAAACTTGACGCAGATTATAATATTTACATTGACTTTCTATCGAACATTACTAATTGATACCAAAAATTATTAAAATTTATCTTTGCATTGCTCTAAATTTATACTACTTAAATGCTTTTCAATGACAAAATAATTTTGAAGTTTAGACCGCGCAATTATTTTAGAACAAATATGTGAAAAATTCTCATCTATATTTACTGCATACAAATAGAGTAATGTAAATACGAGAAAATCGTTACAAGTTTAATTCGAAAAAGTCTATCAATCAATATCGTTTATTTCTTATCAGTTTTGGGCTTATTTTTGACTTATTTTCAATCTTCTATAACATTGTAAAAAATCAATATTTTTATACGCAACAAGTCTTAAATTAAAGCTGCTTCTTTTTCCGTTCACTTTGTACGTACAAAATTGTGCTAAAAGATTCACAAACTGAGTTATGAACAAAAATAGTAACATGGATTTTTATTCAATTTTCTCAAAATAGGAGGTTAGTCGCTCATAACTACGGAAAATTCTAATATTAGATCGTACTGCTATTGCTTTTTTCATAATTTCGTGTCACAAAGCATATTACAAAATTTTAGCCAAATCCGTGACATAAAGAAGTAGTCTTCTAATAAGTATCATTATTTTAATCAACGTATTATATGTACATTCTATGTAAGTCTACAATCATGATTTCTCCTTATCTATTATCGTCAGCTCGAAATTCCCACAATGACCACATCGCAATCGCGATACCGCATTTCAGTTCAAGCCTTGGTAAATCGTCACAACATACACAATTGAGGAACACTTTTTCAAGAGAATCTAAATTATACTGAGAGAAAGACATTGTTATAAACCTAGTCATCATACGTATATTTATTTCACATAGAAATATAAGATATTGAGCTTAAGCTTCGCAATTAATAAATCGTGCGTTACTGTTATTATACTGATACTGTTATTATACATTAGCATTTACAGTTGCGCATTTTAGTATGGATAATGCGCCACCACTGCAGGTTTTCATCTATTGATTTTAAATCTTCAGCTAGATGCACAAGTAGGAAAACGCATAAAATTGAAAAAATCATCAATTATTTTGCCTTAACTTGAAAATAATTGATTTTTCACCAAAGTATTAAATGTAAAACTTGTAAAATACAATAAAACAAAACTTTTCTTCGTTCAATAACGCAAAACTTTTGTTCAGCGCTTGTGCTAACTTAACCCAAGTTTAAATAATTGACATTTTTCAAAATGATATAAAACAACGCTCATTCATACTGGAAATAAGATAATATACTTAAGGTGTACTAGTTCTGTAAAACAAAAAAGCGAGACAATTATCTATATATATTATATGACACCATTATTTGTGATAACAAGATAACATTATTTTAATCAATGCATTAGTTACTTTCTATATATATGCCTTATCTAATCACCCAAATTCATTTATCCGTTGACCGGCTGGAATTTTGCGTGACGATCGTATCGTATAACCGCAATACTTGTACATTTCAGTCCAAGCCTCGGAAAATCATTGCGACATCTATATAATAATAAGAGACACCTCGTCAAGTGAATCCAACGTATATAAATGTGAGCTCATGCTGTGCGAGGTGTCGGGACTGCGCAAGGATGCCACGGGACAACTGGATCTTTCTCTCTATCCCCAGCTGCAGCAGCCGCAGCATCTTGAAGAAGGATGTGAAAAAAACCGGAGGGAGAGATAGAGAGTGGGAGAGAGAGCGAGAGCGTCTGTGTGCATGTGTGTGTCTTGAAAAAGGGCCGTGAAGCTCTCCTTTTGCGTGTGCACAGTGGGCAAAAGGGATGCGATGCAGAGGCCGAAAGAGTGATGGCTTCCTTTCCAGCGAATAGTCTGTGTAGGTATGTGCAGCGCCGCTACGCTCTGGTTACGAGAGGGAGGAGGATGGACAATGGCCGAGCGAAGTCCTCATTGCTCGCGGTGGTTTGTATATGTGTAACGCTGAAAATCGCTCGGAAGGTCGTACACACACGCACACACGTTGGGAACGGTGGGGGTCGTAGACGACACAATTTTTCCCTCTAAGGAGGCAAACGTTGTTTTCCTTTTTTCCCGGTCTCGCAGCCTCTCTCTCTCTTTCTTTTTTCCATGGTATATAGACGAGGATCTATCTTTCTTCCTCTTTACTGTTACGCCGCTATCGAAGTGTTACGGTATACTGAGCTGCTTTCGTGCTTCTAGGAAAATGCCAAGAGATTTTTTTTTCATTTGCTGTCTTTACTCTTTCTATATATATATGGGGAGTGGTTTATGGTTTGAAATGTTCATTATAGACATTGTGATGTTCACGGATTCTTGCGGGTTACTGTCAGCCCTTTTTTTATTATATTGGCAGTTTTTGAATAGGATATTTATTTTCAAATTTTAGATACTTTGATTGCTTGAATCATAAGCGCATAATTAATATCTTGGCAGGGGAATTAGTTGTTATAATTGCTACAAATTGGCCTTTGCGTGTATATGTTAAAAATTTTCAGCAACGATATTTTAGGAAGAGTATGTGAAAACAATAGACAGCAAGCAACCTGTAAAAGTTCAACGAATAATGTTTTTAAATTTCAGGAATTTTTATATTAAAATCTTACCCATTATGAAAAAGTTAATCATAGGACTACCGAGGAAAGACAAATAAGGCAATAACGATAGCATGATCATGGCGACACGTCGCCCATTAAGTCGAACAAACGAAAAAATGCAGTGTCCACCAGTCATAAGCCTAAAGCAAAGAACAAACAAGTTGGCTGCAGTAAGTGGCCAAAAGGCAGGAAGAGAGAAAAAAAAGGACATAAAGAGAAAAGGCGACGTGAAAACCAGCGCATTATGTCCAATGCACAGTATAGGTCTCCTCGTTTTCGGTCACTTCGCTTATCTCCTGGTCCCCTTTCTTCCCTCTCCCCGCGTTTGGTCGTTTCACGGTACTTTCTCGGTGGTCGAGTTATATATATATATATATAGGTAAGGGTTACGTTGAGTTGCGTTGCGCGTGTTTAAGAGAGTCGATAGTCGGCTGACGTTACGACTATACACGGGACCCCGGGATGCAATAAATCAGGCGCTCGGTGTGTCCCGTTTTTCGGCCTCGACTATATGCACATAAACTGCTACCGTCTGCTTGCACTTTGCGGACACTGCGCGGATGTAACGACCTCCGAGAATTTTCCGAAAGGGACCGCGTTTTTCCTCTTTCTTTCTTCTCCGGGTTTTTTTTTCGGGCATGATCGGTCGAAGGTTTTCCGCGGCTGATGAGTCTCACGTTTTTTTATTCTCCTTTGCTTGTCCGTATAATACTTGCGAGGCTTTGTGCGGTTTTCGGTCTTTAGTATGGGTCGGATACGAGCGTTATATTCCTTTTGGGTATACGTTGACTACCCTTGGAATGCGGCTGGAATTCTGGCGTCAAAAGTGTTTTCCAATGATCGATTCAATTGAATCAAACGCGTTTGATCCAATGAAATTATTGATTCTTTTTTTTCAATAAATAACGCTATTAAAGATTATCCGAATGAAGCTGGATAAAAAATAATAATTAACGATGACGAGATAAACTTGTGTCGCGTACTACGAGCGACTAAATAAAATTCTCAGCGTGTAAAATATTTACTTTACAAATTACAAAACATCATTATCGTCGATCAACCGGATGAAATTGAAAGTCTGCATCTCTTCGTTACGAGGACTCGGCCGCAAGCCTTCCATCCTAACCACTCGCACAAAAACTTTCCGCAAGACGAGTCACGCATCCACCAACGCACACATACACACACATCGCACCACCGTATTTTGGTAGCTATATAGCGTACATATAAGGCATTATGGTTCCACATCCGCTGCAGGGCGAGTAGTCGGCTCACCGCGAGAGAGGATATATATCGTGGAGCTCCCTTTGAGGTTGGTGGACGCGCTAATGGAGACGAGCCGCGTGCGCAAGAGTCTTTGGATCAGGTTCATTGAGAGGTGGCAGCTCGTGAAATGCGATCAGGATTTTGCGCTCGGTAGGCGAGTATTCGCTGTATGTCTCTCTTCCCCCACCGCCACCCCTGTTAATCCGCCTACGCGTTGTCGTGCTCCTCGAGTGGACACCGAAACCGCGCTAACACCTCCACGGGGGCTTCTCCTCTCTCTGTCTCTCTGTGTATCGACGACACGGCCGCTAGATTACTCGCCTCGCTTTTTTCCCTTCTGCTTTCTTTATTCGTGTTTAGGAGATTTGTTTTGGCTGAACGATGTGGTCGTGTGTTGTGGCTGCTTTTGCGGATCGTTGAATCGCTGGAACTTTATTTTTTTTTTTTATGGGAGAAGGAGAGGGTTATTGCGTGATTATGGTTTTGGTGAGAAGGAATGACGATTGTAAGCTGTGCTCGATTTGGGAAAGGCTTCTTGTATCATGAATTGATTGAAGAGTAGATAGAAAATTAAGAATTCCTGAAGGAACTGTATGTGTCTAAATTTTTTATGTTTACAAAAGAAATTGAACTTGTGAACAATCGAAATTGAAAATTAGAATGTTCAGTAAGCGAAACTGAAACATTGTTACAGCAGTATGACGTGTACATGAATGAACGCATACTTTTCACACATAAAATAAAATATACATGTATAATACCAAGCATTCACTCATATTTTCATCTGTCGTTCACATAGATCTGGAATAAAAATAATCCTTTGAATAACTGGGGCCAATTTTGTTTTTCAACTCCGGTATGTATTTGTACAGGGCAATAATGTATGTTTTCTCACGTCACGCGTACTTTTCACGCCGCAATTAAGCGGCACATCGAATAAACAAACTCTCCTCAATCATACATAACGCCCAAACCCGGCGATGCTTGCGTTTCCTCTTTCGGACTTACATCTCTCCGCGCCTTTGATTCTAACCCGTCACGCGGTCCGTCGCGCCTCAAAGGGGTTTTAGAACTATAGACGAGCGCCGCCAACGCGATTACGTCATAAAAGGCTCATCAGACGAAAAGGAGGACTTAAGGCTCTAAAGGGGTTTTTTCCTTGCGCCGACGCCACCGTCTGGGGACTCTCTTCTTCTACTTCTTCGTTTTCTCCTACGCCATTCAGTGCAGTGGGTGAACTGCTGGGAAAGCAAAGAATTAAGCGAATCTTTAGAGGCGACGGTCCTGCTGCGGATTATGTGTGCATGTTTGCGTGTGCCAAGTTAACCGACGATATTCCTCGGAATTTATTTCCCCTTTCGATTAGGATGCGGGGCATCGAGCGCTCGGGAGGTTTGAATTCAATTTGGGATTTTGGAATTTGGATCGACGACATTTTCGGCTTTTCGGTTGGTATAACACAGTTTTTGGAGTAGCTGAACGATAACAATTTTCACAAGCATTGCAGTAGTGCCTACATAAATTGATTATCGTTAGTCAAGATGAAACTATTTTCCGAGCATTAAAATTGAAACGCAAAGAAAATTACAAATATATTTGTGTTGTTTAATATATATAATATAATAACAGGACGCTCGAATATATTTGTGTTGTACCTATTTGCGCATTACTTTTATAGAAGTCATAATGGAAATAAATTTCGCATTTGAAATAAATAAATCGCTGGAATTCACTTTACTGAAAATCAGAGTTAAATATTATCTCCGTCGGTCCGGCATACTTCCCAAAATGCAAGAAAACGTTGGCGGCTTGCATATACCTGGAGAGAAGAGCGTGGCCCAGTCGAAAAGCCAGAAAAAGTCATCATCCGCGATAAGAATCGCAGTCGTCGCCGCATCCTCTCTCTCTCTCGCTCTTTACGCACTGCACGCATACTATGCAGTATACTATAGAAAGACGCGCCAAAGAGCAAAAGAAGCGCATTAGTTGACGCGGCTGCAGAGTCGCACGCACGCTGCAGTCAATTATTACCGCTATAGCCCCGTGCCTCCGTTCAAGACCCAGCTCTTTCTCTCTCTCTCTCTCTCTCTCTCTTGCCTGTTTAGTTCGCCTCGCTATTCAGGCTGACGGGGGAGAGAGAGAGAGAGAAAGAAAAGCTCGCGTGCGCAACGGGCAGTCAGAGAGCCGCGTGGACTTGTGCATCAGCTGCGACCCATAAATTCTCAGCCCTTTTTCTCGGACAGTGTATGTGCGTGCGGTCAGTTTCTCTATATATACGGAATCTAAAATGCATTGCGTTACCGTCCGTTAAACTCTTTTGCTCTCTGTGTGTCTCGACCTCTCCCTCTTTTGAGGTTCTGTTGGTTTCGCCCTCATTTTTTTTTGTTCGGGGGTTACTTCGTACGGTTCTCGGATGCCACTATAGTCGTGGGTTTAATGGTTCCTGGAATAACGGTTAACGCGTTTTGGCGATATCGGGCGGCGATGCAAGGTGCTGAGAAACAATGTTAAATTGTTGGATATTCTCGTTCTTAATTATTTTATTGAAAGTCTGAAATCGGATTAAAGTTGTATCGTAACATTATTATAGCATTAGTTTGAATATGTAAGTTTGAAATGTTCATTACGTAAATAATGAAAATAATGAAAATTTAACTTGAAATTTCTAAATTAATTGTTAACTTATGTTTTTAGTAATTTTCAATACGTTCTACATTCTCTGTACATTTTATGAACGAATAATATTTCGACTAAAATCAATCAAAAAAGTACTTCCTAAGCAACATATCGAGGCTGTAGCCAAAAAGTCTCAGAAATGTTAAAGCCAATGTATATCTTCGTCATTTATGTAAGAATGTTGGATGTTTAGGTCCAAGTGAAGTCAATAGGCCCAAGAAAGGTAGGGATGAGAAAGAGTCAAGCGAAGAAAACGCACCGAGGCGGTTGAGTTATGGGAGCCGGGTGCAGCAGCACCGCAACTCCCAGCTTCCAGCCGAGTAAAATATTGTATAAAGTCGGAGGAGACTAAGCGATAGAAGAGAGAGAGAGAGAGAGAGGAGTGTACAAATGCTGCATTAGGTCCTTTACTCGATTCCACTCTTTTCTCTCTCTATCTCCTTCCCTCCTCCAAACGTTTTGACTCGAGCTTAAATGATGCCCTTCTTACCGAAATTTCTCTCTCTCTGTCTCTCCTCCCCAATAGGCCGTTATGTATCCACGCGAGAGGCACACGCGCACGTGGTGTAGGAGGTTTCCGAGACCGGGGAAAACAGACGGTGTGCCGCCGCTGTTGCTGCTGCTGCCGCGATGCTTTTATTGACGGCGCTTTTAATGCACTTCCTAACGCCTATACGGACGCGGGGCTACGAGCGATGCTGGATATATATACGTATAGTTTACGATCGATACGCGCTTTTATGGGTTTATAAGCTGTGTGGAACGGATCGCCGCGGGTCTAACGTTTACTTTTTTTCAAATTAATTTTTAAATTGATACATTGTGCTTTTGCTTTTCGTCGTACAAACATTTAGGACGTTTAATTATTTGACAAAGGAGTTGGTTAAAGTTTCAAAATTTCAAATAACGAAAAGAGTTATGGGTATACCTAAAAGTCTCGGTTTATAAATTTATCAGGTGGTGCATGAAGGTGTGTATATACCTACATAAATAACGGGGGATTAGAGGAAGAAATTTACGCCCTGAGTGGTTGGTATATTATGTACTATTTATTCAATAATAAAACGGAAGACGTTGGTTCAGTGCATTCCGAGATTATCAGTCCGGAGGAACGAAAATATTTGTACGGATAAGGGGAAAAAAGGTACGGAGCGTATACGAGAAGTGAAAGAATTTATATCGTAAAACGATTGAGGAACTGTACTCGTCGCTCCCTCGTATACAAAACACTTTGTGCAAACATCCAGCTCCAGATCGGAAATTCACGATCTGAGATATTCATATTTACAAATCGACGGACTAAATTATTTATTAAACTGCATTGAACATTTTGCCGAACTCGTTTATTGCGTTCAAGCTGAAGACAAATGCAATCAATCATTTTGTAGAACAAGTCTTAAAGTCCACAAGTCCTCGTTTAACATACACTTTCAAGATAATATATACGCACGTAATATGTCAAAAATTAAGTTCATATATATTTATGTACACTAATTTATATCGTGCCAATCTCTCTCCACACAGGCACACACAAATCCTCCAAAGAGCCAAAATAAATAAAGACCGAAAAACCACGAGTCAAACAAATATCTATATATACACACACGGTTGTTTCCATTTTCCTTAATTGCACGCGCGCGCATTATATCCATCAGTATATTTCCAGAAACCCAAAATCTACTCCCTCTCGATTAAGTATATACCCTTCTACTTTACGAGACACTCGTTGTCTCCGTCTCGCGACACATCTCGAGTATATATCCCCGACGTGGTGGCTTAAAAGCGACGCGTCCCATTATCAATCCTTCTCCGAGACAAAAGACGCAGACGGAGTTAAAACCGTAAAACTGGAGCTTCGTCACGCACTCGGGATTTTCGGGATTTCTAGAGAGACCTATACATCCTCCTTTTTTCAATCTATCCGTTCCCTCTATAGCAGTGCGTCAGTCGGTTTTTCGTAAAAGTTTTGGTATAATGTGCTTCGATAGCGCGTGGGAGATAACGACGAATCGAACTTTGACTAGGCTTTAAGGTAGGATGAACGGCTTGAGCCTTGCGTGCCGACCATAGCTGAGCACCGACTGCATTCCAAACAGAAGATCCTTATATCTGGTGTACTTAAAAATTTGCATTGTAAGATCTTTCAGCTCATCGTGGCGAATCTACCATTAGCATAACAGTATTCAGTAGTTCCAAAAGATGTTGTAAGCGCTTTATCGTAAATCGACGATCGATCATAATACTTCACATACGTAAAGATCGTACATCATTTGTAGAAAAAAAAAAAGTAGGGAACAGGTTCTTAAGGATTATTCAAAACATGCATATTTATACAAGATATCAGTGAAGACGTCGGTGGCGGGCGAGGAAAAGCGAAGAAGCTCAGCTCGTCCGGTCCGACGAAGACACACGGGAATGCCGAGGAAAAAGGGATAATTATCGACGGTGGATGATGGTTGCCTCGTGCGCAGCTGGAAGCACACGCGCCACTGCTCCACCTGTCCATTTATAATTCTATAATCTCTCCGCGCTTATGCTTTCAGGGAGGGAAAAAAAAAGAAGGGAGAAAACTCTTTTGGAAAGCAGCCGGGAAGGAAAAAGAAGGAAAAATAATACAGACGCTCGTCGAGCCAACGCGCGGAGATTCAACCCCTTGATAGGAACGTTTAATTTTATAATTGGCTGGCTCGAAGGGTGAATCCACTGGAAATTTTTACGCGTCATCGTGTGGTCACCGAATGGAATGAGTTACTCATTTCCAGCTTTCACTCTTAGGAAGACGATGCAAAGCGCGTAACGTATGTCTTATTTCTATGAAAGTCGCATTGAGAGATCCTAAAGTCAAGACGTGCAGCAGCATCCGTAAGAAGCTCCCGATCATCCCAACGTGAAACGAAAAAACAGTAGACCATCTCCGTAATTGTTTTTCCGAGGAAAATAGCCGAGGAGCGTAAATCACGTTTTACGCGTGATCCCCGAAAAAGTGAAAGCGCGCGCCGATCGGCTTTTCCGACCCGTGCGTCCGAACTCGAGCACTTCCTCGCAGTATATGTATACGCACTCGGACACATCCCTTTTTTTTTTTACCATCCATACGCAGTCCGGTCATCGTGTCGATCTGTATCTACGACTTCTCTTTCACATGCTTCAGCTGTCGCATTTCATTAACGAGGCGGCTCTTCTTCTTATATAGGGACTAGGACACGACGATCGTAAAAATAATTTACGCCTACGACGTATGAGCTGCGCGTGCGCAGCTCGCGCCGCATCGGCGGTGCTTCCACTGTGTTTCGGTGTACGTAAAGAGCCAGGAATAATGGCTCTTGACTTGCGCGTATATAATGTGTAGGTATACCTTCTTCTAGACTGTTTGGAAATAATAAGAGTATTTTTGTTTATGTGCAGTGCCATTGTTTTGGGAGAGACGCGCATCTGTTGAAGGGTGACGCTGCTTCTGCGACTAAAAGGCTTTCGGCTTAACCGAGAAATGCTATTTTTGACGTTCGCTACGATTATTTTGCTTTAAATAACATTTGCTTAAAGAAAACATCTTTTTGATTCGACGGTTGGGAAATTTAGAATTATTTTATTTAATGTGATTCAGTATCTGTAATACACAGTATAAAAGGTTTCGTTGTCTATACAGGCAGAAAATATTTCTTAATCAAGTTAAAATAAACAAAATTAATTTCTCCACACCTTTTGTTGAAAACAATCAAAATTTAGCAAAGCCCGGACACTGTCCATAGCAAGTCTCATCCACGACATACAGACAGACGTCGATCGTCCGATTAGTCGACCATCCAAACTCGCCCTCTCTCCGTCTACCTCGATCTATACTAATTATCTCTAGCGGCAGGACAGGAGGACCCGCGCGACACGTGCCGGCCTATAGACACAGCGAAAGAGAAAGCTCCCACAGCTCGAAAAAGGGACTTTGTGTTTATCGAAGAACACAGAGTCAGAGGGCATCTGCGCAAAAGAGTGAAGCAGCGTCTATACGGTCTGGTCGTGGCAAACAGCTGCGCTTTTTTCGTGAAAGCGCCGAAGGGAAATGTTCTAATCAATGATGAATAATGGCGGCGGGGGACGACGAAGAACTGAAGAAGAGTCGCCCTCGGCCGCCCGTTAATTAGATTAGAGAGATGGAGTAAGTAAGCGCGCGCGACTCCGTTGTGCGAAGGTGGAGTGAGAGAAGAAGCATTTTTAATGGTATATAATGTGTGTGTGTGTGTGTGTGTGTGTGTGTGCATATTCAAGGCTGACTTTGCTTCGCTTTATATAGCTGGCCGTGTTTTGCTTTTACGTTACGTAGGCGCGCTGAGAAGTGACTTTGGGGAGATTAGAGAGTGGCACTTTTTTGATCAGGTTGAGGGATCGACATTTACGCGCGGTTGTTGGCTATAGATAGAAATTTTGTGGTGGTGGTTGGATTACTCATATAATAGACAATAGGTCTTTACTCTTTATTATCACGTTTTTGAAAAGAATTAATTTGTACTTTGCATCAAGTATAAACGTCACTTAATAGCACAGCCTAGATACATCAAAAACATGTACATATAATATTATCGATTCATTGCAAAAGAAAGTATTTATATAAACCAGTTTCTTTAGTGTCACAATAGTACGCCGAAAACATTTGTGCTATAAATATTGCCGATGCGAGTATAGCCAGAACAAACACTAAAAAATCTTCTGATGCACTTTCAATGGAGACACCTTTAAAAGCCGTATATAGCAGCTCTTAAATTTCCTGCACAATGACATTAGGCGCACATGAGCTGTGCCTTAAGTAATAAGAAAGACATCTTCGACGGACACAAATCCTCGGTGTATCGCTATCCACACACATACTCACTCGCCTCGGGGGCATCGGCGAAAAAGGATTATGGATTACGATCCTTATCGACTCGAAACAAATTTCCAACCGATATACGAGAAAAAAACAAGCACACACACACACACACACACACTTAGAGAGCAATAGTCCAGCATCGAGAAATAGATCAATTTTCATGTTAGAGAATATATCTTTCAAGGGTCTTTTGTAAATGAGAAGGGAGAGAGAGGAGAGATCCCAATCTGACGAGCTGCGCCGAGGCGCATGTATATACGTAACGAATCGCTCTTATGGTCCAGCGGAGACCGACAATGTCTATTCCTCCGCGGCGCAATCCTTTCGACCCCCGAGCTCCAGGCTTTTTTTTTCTTCTTCCTTTCTTGTATACGCTTAGTGTGTGTGTATGAGAGAGAGAGAGAGAAAGAGAGAGAGAGAGAGAGGGACGTGTCCGTTCGCGAGCACTCAGGCAGATGATTACTCGAGAATTCACTCGGAAAGCGCAGGTCTTCGTAGAAAACTCCTTTTAGCTAGGGAAGAGAGAGAGAGAGAGAGAGAGAGAGAGAGAGAGAGAAAAAACAACATTATGGGAATTTTATTTTTTGATGGAACTGCCTGTGTACTCGCGTCCGTTTTTTTCCTCTTCTGCTTTCTGCTGCAGTCTCTGCTGGAGCTAGGCTTTATATATGCTGCCTGGCGGTCTTGTCTTTTGTAAAAGGCCTTAAAGCGCCACTGCTTAAGTGGGAAAGTTTATTCTTAACTGCGCTTCTCTCGTGCTTCGACTCTTTTGCTTTCTCCTTTTTAACTTTTGATTTTAGTTATGAACATTGCGCTTGTCTCTTTCGTATTCTGCTTTTGCTGGGCATGGTTTTAAATTTTAGTTTATTTATTTTATAAATGAGAATGTCTCGCTTCAACATAAAGCCCATAAATCTCCATAAAGCGTGGAATCAAACGATTTATTATTTCATCACAAATCCACCTTTAAAGAAAAACAATGTAGTACGCGTAAAGTGATTTACGACTACGGTATAACAGTCACGGAAATCAAAGACAGAAGTCGCTACAACTCGGCAAATATATGTTAATCACGTGTGAGAGCTGTCGACATATATGCGGGTAAAGGCTTCCGAGTCAAAACCCACAATCCTTTTTTTTTTCGTTGCTTTCCCCAGTGAAAGTCACGTCGAGACCCTCTTAATTTACATGTTCGGCTGTGGAGGCATCAACGGGTGTCCCGAGCATGTGGATAGAGAGAGAGAGAGAGAGAGAGAGAGAGAGAGAGAGGAAAAAAACGGAGTGAAAAAGTCATCAAGAGTCGGCATCTCTGTGTTATACACACCGTGGAAGGGTTGCGATGAGTTAATATGACAGTTAAGGCGACCGGGTGTTTGTTTTTTCGGGACGACGTGCAGGGATTAGAGCGAGGGAACGTGTGATTATCGGTGTTATGAGGTTATTATCGAGTTACAGTATTATATGATTTGTTAATTGAGCGTTATAAGTAAATCTATGGAGATAAAGATAAAAAATTTAATTAAGTATAAGAATTGTGGTAATGGCATCGGAGTTTAATTAAAATTACTTTAATAAATTATACAAGATTTTAGGAGTACCTATTTATTCATTGTTGCCATTAGTTAACAAAATAAAATAAATTTTAAAACCGTGCTTATTTCGAAATTGCCATCGATCCCCAAAGTATTATGTATACCCAAGTGATCGACCACCCGCGCGATCGGCAAGCCACATAAGTGCAGGCGCCCGATCTCACCCGCGAAAAAAAAAACACCCCGTAAAACCAAAAATTAACAGCACAATTCTGTGAAAACCATGAGAGAGTAGGTGGAGCCTCCGAAAATCTATTTATTTAAGTGTATATAATACGCCGAACGAAAGATAATAAAGGGCCCGGGAGGGAAAAAAAGACCATTAAGGCCAGCACTTTTATATATATTACGACGTGTAAAAGGGCACCGATGGCTCGCGTCGTGCGCAAGACACACGGCACACGTTCTCTCTCTGCAGCTCGAGGAAAAACGTGTGTATATATATATATATATATATGCGTATTAATCAAGCGCCACCTTTGGAACGGCCCCATGTGCCGGCCGTGCGTTCCTAAGTATTGATAGATGAGGGCTCTTCTATTATGGGCCTGCAACGATCTCGTCTGTTTATATTCCTGGAGCCTCGACGATAACCCTAATTTTGGGTAATGGTTAATTTGAAGAGAATTTTAGGTTTAGACAGGTTTCGAGATACTTGCGTGAATTAATATCGCTGATGACGCGTTTGCTGATCGATCGGCTGTGAAAATCGAAACGGCTGTATAAAACGATCTTCAAATGGTTACTAAATAAATAGTATACTATACCGATTCGTATTTTTAAATACGAGTACAGGGAAAAAGTGAAAACGGTGATTTCAATATAACGAGAGTATCATAATCTTTCATCACTTCAAAATCATCCATTAATCAATTCAGCGTAAGCGAGTCGAAATTCAGTTTTTCAACCGCTTTATAAGCCTCACAACCACTACCACCGAGTTCCGCTTCTTCTTCCTCCGCCTTGAATATTAAAGCGATATCCGCAAGTTGCACGAGCCTCCCTCGAACGCGTAACTATAGCGTATATAGACGCGGTCTCGTGTATAACGCCACGCTCCCGTGCGGACGCTCCGATAAATATATCATTTGCGCACGTAATACTCCTCCTTCAATCGCTCTTATATACCTTTTTTTTCTCTCTCTCTCTCTTCTCTTACTGCGCTCGCCTCGACCCATGCACATAAGGTGGTCGAACAACCGCACACGCGCGCCCGCGTAATTACAGTGCACGGCAGCTCGTGCGATCGCGTTTCTTATACTTCGTGTACATATATGTATGCGATGGTCGAGAGAGCATCCTTTTTCGATCGCTGCTCGATACACACGCGCGCGCTGTTGCTTTGCTCTTTGCTCTTGTCTTCGTGTTTTTTTTTCTCCCTTTCTGCCGTGGAGTAGTTTTTTTTTTACCGTTCTGGCTATGAACTTGGTTTGAGGACTTGCTGGGTGATATGGAATGGGTTTTTATTAAGATGCTAATGTAGGCGAGGTCAAGTTTGGTTATAGGAGACAAAATATTATTGAACATAAACTCTTGTACTAAATTGTTGCAAAAGTATTCTAAACAATAAATATTTTTTTATTTATTTATTATTTTGCGCAATTATGCACTGGAAGAAAGTGTGTAAATATGGCATTGAGTCCTGTATCTTTGGAATCAGTTCCAATTTAAAAGATACTAATTTGCCATTCTCTTCTTTTAGTGCACCAATATTATCTCCTATTGATTGATGATATCATTGATGAAAGGTATGTAATTATTAATTCCTAAATGAAGATTCATCGCATCGGGATGAACAGGATACTTGGGCAACGTGGAATCGTTGATACCGATGATCTCGAGGTCACTGTTGAATATCGGACCGCCACTGTCTCCCTGAGAATCCAATTTGAGCAAAATATAAATAAATAAATAAATAAATAAATAAATAAATAAATAAGTAAATAAAATATATTTCTATTTTATGATTTTATCAACCGAAATCATATTGATGAACAACTTACAGGCTGTATCAGTGCGTAAGGCTTTGCTGAAGTGCACAAATAAGGATCCGGCACAATGACTCTCTTGCCAACTAACATTTTGACATTCGCCATGCACACATCGGTTTTTATTATATCCAAAGCCACAGTTTCCATATATCTAGGAATATTTCCCGTAGACGATACGCCCCATCCAGCCACTCTAGCCTTTGTATTTCGCAGCTTGAAATTTTTAAGTTTGGAGATAACCGCCGGTTTTACTTTTGGATTGTTCACATCTTTGGATAGCTGGAATAGGTGAATAAGTCATGCGTTTTTTCAGCTATAGAATTTCGATATGAAAATGTGCAGCTTACGGTTAGAATCGCAATATCATTTTCAACTCCAAAGTCTTTATGTTCAGGCCAATCGTCATATTTTACCCAAGAGCTTACAGTATATTTTTCACCGCCTCTCAAGTCAACGGAACCAACAGTAACTTGAACTGTATGAGTCGTTTCACCTTCTAAACAGTGTTCCGATGTTAGAACATGTTTCTTCGAGATAAAGGTCCCTGTGCAAAAGTGGTTTTCGCCAGGTCCTTCGGGAACAACACTACCGATTGATACGACGAAAGGAAATTCGTTATCATTTGCTTGTCTTACTTCCGTGCCGCGTAATGCATCCGCATTTGAAACGTCATTTTGGTTACCTGTTCGATAAATAATGAATATCAATTGCATTTATGCTCTATAGCAGAGTGCATTATGTTTTACTCACAAAATATGATTATTTGAAGAAGAAAAAGTGATACTGTATGGCGCATGCTAACAAATATCCAAAAATTCTTCGCTTATTTCTTAATTTAACGCCAATATTCCTTATGAAAGATGTTGAAATAAGTAAAGCTAAAGCTTTTTTACATCTAAGTTTCTAAGTACCAAAGTCGCTCAATAAATTTTTAATACTTTTTGTGCAATAGTTATTACATGGTTTAAGAACGTTCTGGCTGTATCGTAAAAACGATAACACACACTTTAAAGCTTGTAAATAAGTAGACTTTAACAATCCAATACACACAATTAACAATACAAGGACACACAAAAAATTTTAGAAGGATTGAGAAGTTCATTTAAAAGTTATTGATAAGTATAAATGTCAATTTAGCACGCGTTTTTATAGAATATTTATCGATTTGATACCGAAATTCACATATAAACGAGAAAAAACTAAGAAAAAAACGATGTCAAGTATTTGAAATTTGGTACAACGATAACTAATTATACTTTAAGCATGTAACAGCGATAAAAAATTTATGTTAGAAGCTATAAACGAAGCAATTCTGGATTAACATGGTAAAAAAGTTTTAAACACATATAAATCAATATTAACTGGTTTTAATCTTCAATACTAGTATAGTTTTGCACAAAAATATACTTTAAAATTATAAAAGCTTTATTTTTAAATTTGACTAACTTTTGGGTCTGATTATGTAGCCAGAACATCCTTAAAGGAAAATCATGCGATGTAAAAATATTGATAAAAAAATGTTTTAAAACTTAAAATTTATCTTAAGGCTTCCTTAAACCCGTTAAATTAAGAAATTTACATTATTAAAGCTACAATAGATTTATAAATCTTAAAAAATTAATGTTGATAGTGAATCAACAAAGAAATTTCATAGTAAATAAGCTCGGTAGTACTATGACTACACATGGATATAAAAATTATCTGCAGTCTTTAAAAATCTAAAGCTTTCTATTCTACGGTTTTAAAAACATAATATTATTTGTAATAATAAAAAAAATTAAAAAAAGTTTTTAAAAATAGATTTTTCTAAAAAAAACTAAGATACCAAAAAAAAATATATATATATATATACTAAAAAGCGAAAAATAAATTTAATTTCATTGTGAAAATTTTCTCATGAAAAATTATATAGAAAAGAGTGAGCGCTCATTAAATTTACAAAATATGTGTATTTATTATAATTATAAATTTTATGAGCGCGTACACTTTTCTGTGTAATTTTTCATTAACAAATTTTCAGTATGAAATTAAATTTATTTTTCTCTTATTAGTGCATTTTTTTTGTTTTTTTTGTCTTCTTTGCTTTTTATAGTGTTTTTAATTTTTTTTTAAATTTAAAAATTTCTTTTAATTTTCTACTTTTTAGTTGTAAACAAATTTTGTAGAGGCGCAGCACGCATGCGCACAGTTGGACTTTTCGGGTAGTGACGATTTCCTCGACACATATTGCGCATGTTCAAACCTATTCGAATATTAAAAAAAATAATAAATCAAAGTAATTAAAAAATGTGTATATATCAATGAATTATATTTTACTTTATTATTTTATGCAATTAAGCACTGAAATAAGTTAGAACCAGCTCAGATGAATTCATGCATTGTGATCCGAGACCAAAGTCTAAGAAAAGTTTCAGAATTTTTCATCGACAAAAACGATTTCAAATAGAGCTTCTCAGATTTGATTGCAGACAGATAGACAAACAGACGTGCAAGCAAGTTAAAGAAAAGCGTGTAATAAAAATGTATTATACCTTTTTGTTTCTTACCAAACTCAACCCAAATATAATAGCAGTCCACGACTAAAATGTAACAGTATAGCATACCGTTTCTAGTTCCAAATATGTCAACACCGTTGCAACTCATCGACGCGACGCAACGGCAAATCATCGGTTGCACACGCATATATCTATCCGGTTAAGAAGCAAACTTAACAATAGGTCATTTTTCTGGGCAGCATTTTGAAAAATTGAACAGGATCGTTATATATAGACTACCCATTAGCTTGCCGTCTCTCAGCTACCCTACTCTAATGAGGGCCACATAACGATAATGACACGCGCGCGCATGGCACACATAAATACGTGTCGCGTGCGCGCGCGTGTGTTTCGCGTATACTTAAAGAATTGGGGGAGGATCGCACATGTCGCGGAACGTGCCAGACGCCTAAACTGCAAAGTCTCTTGTGTACTTCGTATGCGGCATCGACGGATTCAAGGTCTGGTTTCTTTTCTCCCTTTCCTATACCTTCCTATACTTCGTCTCGCTCTTGCGAAGCAGAAGAAGGAGAGAGGGAGAGAGAGACGCGAACAAGCAGGTATCAATTTGTGCCTTTAAGAGCGACAACAGGTGGATTTCAGTATGGCCCCTTCACCCACTTATACATATCGCAGTGTTATAACGGTCCTGTGCGCGACGTCGCGCAAGGAATTTAAAAAAGAATTATCGGGGTGTGTGTGCTATATACTTTGCGAACCTAAAATTATCATCGTTGGTTATGTGGCCCCTAACTTTGCATCGGGAGAGGCAAAAAGAAATTCACTGATGCAATGAATTACCTTTTTCTCCGATAATTTACATGAATAAAAATCTCATAATTGATGGTATCGAATGATGATTGTATGTAGAGAAGAAATATTACCGTTCGCGCTTGCATGAAAAAATATTCTATACCATTTAAAGGTTAATACCTAAATAAATTTCTAGTTTATTTTAGACAGTATGTTGATTATAACAATGCGTATATGTACATGCATGAGTTGTGTGTGGCACGTATGATGGTGTGGATGCTTGAAACCGTACGTACTCCAAAATCGACAGTCTAGTTCGTCTACTCACATAGTGTGTCTCGTGCTTGCGTATTATATATCAAACCGAATGTACACATATAATAAATAAAACTTAAATATATATTAAAATATGTGCCTCTGAATTATTTATTCAACACATACGATTGTATGTCGATTGTATAAGTTTAACACAGTACAATACATATGCAATTTTTTATAACATTTATGTAGTTACAACTTAAGTTCAAAAATATCTTTATGGAAGATACTTCAGTAAATATTTTTTACATATCACTTCTATGAATAAGAACGAAAATAATTTAATAATCAACCAGTTAATTAATCAGCGTAAAGTACTAAAATTGCGATGCATTTTATTTATTATTTAAAATATACTAAGTATCCTATAATTGATTACATAACTGATTCGATAAGAATATAATAAGGGTGATATCATGCCATAGAGTGCCAGTATTGACGCACGCTAGTATAAAGTGCAACCGAGCAGCGCCGCTACGGTAGCAAGGATGCACCGCTACAAATAAAGTGGCCCGTTCTTTCTTTATTTTTTGACTTCATGATACTGTTAATTTTAACGCCATAAATACAAAATATTCCTTAACTTTAACATAGGATTATTTGAATTGTACATTGTTTGAGTACCAGGTAATATTCTATTCATTCTAAATGATGTGCAATTCTTAACAAAGTTTAGAATGGTCTGAAATGTTGTTACAGTTTAAATGACACTTAATGTGCCATTTTTAAAAAATACAGTATCGTATGAGTGAAACAGCGTTACCGCGTTTTGCTTAAAATTCATTTTTTGTAATATTTGCATTGTAACTTATTCAACGATCATTCGTACAAGTGCTGCAAACATAAAAAATATTAAATGCTTTGAAATATGCTTTGGAATATTAACGTTTAAAACGTCACTGGAGTACAAAAACAACATTTTTTATTGGTACAAATTGAAATTGATAACTATAATTTTTTAATCGGGTCTAATCTGTTGCTATTAATGATAGAATATTGCCAAAAAATTGTTGAATAGATATTCAGGATTTACTGATATATTTAAACTAATCAAAAATTTACAAAATCAAGCTTTTCAAAGCTATTTTAAATTCTATAAACTATGTTATATAATTTGCATTATATACTTTCACATAAATTTTTTATTATTAGTAAGATAATAAATTGCACAAATATTAGATAAAGAAACATGCATATTAATTTAGTAGAATAAAATAATGATTTTATTAGTATTTTAGAAAATATCTGAATAAGAGCAATGTGAACAAAATTCAAAAGAAGAGCTTTTTCTTTTATTTTGTTTCTGTCCTCTATTCAGAAATTTGTTAAATTTAAAAACATGTTTATATACATACAATAATGAGTCTATGAGATAAGTTTTTAAAAATAAATAAATAATTAATTAACTGTGATTATTATGTTAAAAGCCGAGATAAATATATTTGAAAATTTTTTTTGCTCTACCAAATCTTAATGATGGTCGAAAATAAATAACGCAAGTAGTTTCCAGTAATGAAATAGTTAAATTATAAAAAAACATTATGTTCAAGAGTGTGTTCCAAAAAAAAATTAAAATTTTTTTTAATTCCAAAAGTCAATAAATTGGTAGAAATGCCCATACATAGTTAACCCATTAAGGATGGGACGGACACTTTTTTCATACTATTTTCAACAGCTTTATTTACTTTGATATCGGTCCTATAAAAAATTTAGATTAGCCATTTCTGATGTAAAATTGTCTGAACTTTCGATCTATATCGTCAGAATTGTAAGAAAATGCATAGTAAAAAAGTTATAATTATTTATTTAACAAAAAACACAAAATTACGAGTGAAATTTTTTTTTCATTTAATATTCTTGCATCGAAATCGTCAGTGGATTTCGGTGGTTAGAGTAAATTTTGTAATCATCGACCCTAACCTTTAAAGCCTCGTCGAAATTTTTCGATTTCATTCATTAGAAGCCGAGATATATCAACAAGATAAGTGAGAATTATATAAAAATTCTTCATTTTCAATCATCGTCAGCTTGTATTGGGTTTTCTGTTAATTTTCATTTCTGATATTTTTACTATTGTTGAAAATGATAAAGAATATACTTATTTCAGGTAATTTTTGAGCTTTTTAACAGCAAATTTCTTTTTATATAAATTTATTTAATATTATTATTTTTATAGCACTATTAGCATAGGCGTTATTTATTAGCAAAGTATCAGATAGGAATAATTTTAATTCTAAAAACTCTTAATTTAATATTTTGAGACTCTAAATTACAACTAATGCATCACGACTTTATTCTCTCAAGCAGAAAATTTTCTAATGAGCAAAGCTATATTTGATTATTTTATACTAAAATTTAAACAAACAAACAAACAATTATTCGATTAATAACTACAATAATTTAATAATCAGCCAATTAATTAGTCAACGAAAACTACTAAAAATGCGATACATTTTATTTATTATTTAAAATATACATTTAAGTAGCCCGTAATTGATCACATAACTGATTCGATAAGATTATAGTAAGGTTGAACATCGCGTTCCTCTATCAAACACGTCCATAAACAGATTTGCAGCAAATCCACTGCAGCCCAGTTCTTGAGTTAATATCTTCAGAGTTCCATTGTTAGACGAATCACAAATTGGTTCATCCGGTACTCGGTACTCTAAAGACTTTATGGTCAGAGAATCTTCGTCAACGAACGGCACCCTGTCTGGAAATTGTCCAGTTGCATTGAGCACCACAGTTTCACTAGAAATGTATAATATTTATCAACGCAATGTAAATGAAACGTCAGTAGAGTATTATCATTATATTGTTATAATGATCTTTTGTGTAAACTTGATAAAGCCCAAAATAGTAAAAAGTAATATAAAGCAGTTCCTATTTCAGGATGCAAATAATGTATTTGTATACGAACGTAGTATCAAAATGGAACACCCAAGATGAATTTTCCCAAGCTTTGTATTCTAGTGTCTGATTATACGAGAGATATTCAATAACACTTTCATTTGTAGCTTTCATAATCATCAATTCATCCCAGTTATATCCTCTCTATTTAAAAGAAATGATTTATAATAATATTGTTATAAGTTTTCGAACTAGAACAATAGACAATATATTTTGCATTAAAAGATAGAATAATTGTAAGTACTAACTTTAGGACCAGTACTGCACACATCGTTTAGACATCCGTAATTTTTATCTAGAGAATTAGTTAAAACATTAGTACATGCGTTCAAATCATAGTCTTTCTTTATTTGGTACGTAGTTTCAGTAGAATTTTCACTTTCTGTAATTTCGTATTCTACGGGACAAATGCCAGCATACGTGAGCTGCAAAAACATATTTTATGCTCAACCAATTAGTTTACAGTTCACAATAATGGACTTCTATTGAAGGTATAATTTACCTCGCTAGCACTTTCTTCGCTTTTTGTTTCATTCGCTTGTGGAAGCTTCGATTTATTAAATTGGATAAGAGCAGCGACAAGTAATTTAAGATTTAGAGATAATCTCTCATCGGTTTTATTTATTTTGATGTACTGCAGCTGAATTAACGAAGAAGTAATGTCAATTTGAGTATGTAATATGTAATTAATAAATGATGCCTATAATTATGAGTCTTTTTAATTTTTATCATAATTAAAGTATTGTTGAAATTGTGTATTTTGTAATGACCAAATGTTTTTAAAATATTAGAAATTCAATAATGCGTAAGAGAAAAAATTATTCTTATTATTATTAAAAGAAATTGAAACAGTAAAATTGCAAAACTGAATTTAATTAATATTATATTCAATATACCAATCCATTATCATCGTAAACCGCCAAATAGGGGAGAAATATTTTTTCGCCAGTTGTGGTCATAGACGGACACGTAGCTAAGTTTACTTCATCTTCATCTTTTAGATGTATCCGAAAGTCAACATTGTATATGCTAATAGAATGTTCATTTTTTTTACTAGTAGGTCTCACATAGATATCGGTATCCATGGTTAAGAGTGCAGTGGTTGAATTGGGTTCGATATGTGCATGCTTTTGCGAAGTTAGTCTATATCTAATTGCATCTTCGAGAGCTACAAATAAGAATTTTTTAAAGTAAACGTATCTTATAAATAACATTGTTTGAATTTTAGTACAAATTAATTAAATCTAGGAACTTGCTTAATAGAAATTTTCCTGGTTGAGAAAGCAAAATCGTGATGCATTAGTTATGATTTAGAGACTCAGAATTTTAAAATAAGAGTTTTTAAAATTAACATAATTCTCACCTGATACTTCGCTAGTAAATGATGCACATGCTAATAGTGCTATAAAAATAAAAATATTAAATAAATCTATATAAAAAGAAATTTGCTTTTATAAGATTCAATAAATTACCTAAAATAAGTATATTGCTTATCATTTTGAACAAATGTAAAACCATCAGAACAACTTGAAATCCCGATACGTACTGACGATAATTGAAACTAATGAATTTTTATAGTTCTCACTTATCTTGTGTGTATTATATAATTTCGTTTAAATATTTTCTCGTAACATTCCACCTATTCTAACTTGCTAGGCAATAACCATATGTATTGTGACGATCACGCTACTTGCGCTTAGCGTCTTTGTTCGCGATGCGCGTCTAACACAATATTCTAAAGAGTTTTTCTTTATCCATTCGTGGTTCTTCTTTTCCGTTAGCCTCTTATCACTCTGGGTGGTAATTATGCGTCCGCAATGGACTGCATAACACGGCCAGAGCTTACGAGAGCTAATTTTTTGCTTTTTAAATCGTCGTGATCGTAGTTGGCGAGTATTTTAAATAGATTATTTTTGTCTTTAACCTGCTGTCCGATTAGCGCGTGTGTTATTTCCTTATCGAAATGATCGCAAACTTTTTGCACGAATTCGGCCTCGGTATACCCTAGCTCGAGTTCATTTGCAGGTCCAAAAACGTACGTTACGTAATTGTCGCGATTGAATTTTCTGTTTTTCCAGTATTCACCGAATTCTACCTTGCGTTTAGCTGTTGGCTGCACGGCCGCGTTCCAATAGCGTTCTTTGAACCTTAGGCAAAAATCGTGATAACTTTTAACGTCATCTTGCTGGAGATACCACCATTCCTGGGCGGAGTCTTCCAGCGCTTGCGAGATGATGCATATTAAATCCGCGGAGCTAGGCTTCATAAGCGCGACTTACTTGTCAAGTTCTGACAGAAACTTCATTGGTCTTTCCGCTTCGAGATCTTTTAATTTCGGTAAAGAAAACGTGATTTGTCGGTTTAATGCTCTGTTAAACTATACCGATGCATTAACAGGCGTTGATTCTATAATTTCGCGTATCTCAGCAATTTCGCTTTTACTTTTATCAGCTGCGCTACCTATTTGGCACAATAAATTGCACAAATATTAGTTAAAGAAGTATGCATATTAATTGAGTAGAATAAAATAATGATTATATTAGTATTTTAGAAAATATCTGAATAAGAGCAATGAGAACAAAATTCAAAAGAAGAGCTTTTTCTTTTGTTTTGTTTTTGTCCTTTAATTGGAAATTTGTTAAATTTCAAAACATTCATATACAATAATGAGTCTATGAAATAACTTTTTAAAAATAAATAAATAATTAAGTGTGATATTATGTTAAAAGCCGAGATAAATATATTTGAACAATTTCTTTTGCTCTACCAAATCTTAACGATGGTTGAAAATAAATAACGTAAGTTGTTTTCAGTAATTAAATGGTTAAATTATAAGACAACATTATGTTCAAGAGTGTGCTCTAAAAAAAATTAAAATTTTTTTAAATCACAAAAGTCAATAAATTGGTAAAAATGCCCATACATTGTTAATTATCACGCAAGTTCGAACAGCTGAACTGTTACGTGGAAATATTTAAACAAAAATATATAATACACACAAGATAAGCGAGAACTATAAAAATTTAATTTTACATTTGTTGAAAATGATAAAGAATATACTTTTTTCGGTAATATTTGAGCTTTATAACAGCGAATTTCTTTTTATATAAATTAATTTAATTTTTTATTTTATAGCACTATTAGCATATGCATTATTCATTAGCAAAATATCAGGCAGGAATAATTTTAATTCTAAAAACTCTCAATTTAACCCATTAACGACCAAGACCTCGAATTATCAACAACTTTTTCAAGGCTTTTTTTCAACTAAAAAAAAGGTTTGAAAAAATTTGAAAAACATCATATCCGACGTATTTTGAGCTGTTCTTTCGAATGGTGATACCG